>CM051038.1:18093957-18216457 GCA_027627225.1 Congeria kusceri
CCAGATAATACACAGATACGATTTGATTCTGATCCAAGAAATACGTGACAAATCCGAACTAGCCATCTCACGACTGCTGAACGAAGTGAACCTGTAAGTGTGGCTATTTTTTGTAGGTCAACTGATGTCTTAAATAATAGCAGCACCCGATAGTATAATAATTTAGACACATATTTGTTTTTTGGAGTTTACTATATCACTATCATGGGGAAATTGTTGTTAGATCTTGTTTAACGTTGCTTCCTTTCTGGTATAATGTTAGAAGGAAAAATGTACAGATGAATTGAAATATGTTTTTACAACGTTCATCAGTATAACAATTTCCCAATGAAACAGTGAAATTAAGTAGGCTTTAACATGTAATTAAAATGTATAAATTATAATTACAAATATACTTACATAATCTGCAATATAAATAACACCACGTACAATGTTCAAGTGTGATAACTAGGTTAATTGTATACTTCTTCAGAAATCAACCACCGGAACTGCAGTTTTCAATGCTCCTTAGCGACCGGCTTGGGCGGTCCAACGTCAAGGAGCAATACGCCTACTTCTATAGGTTACTGTGGGAACTATTTTCTGACGTAAAATACAGCATATATGTTGCAAATTTATAATAATTTTCTCAACATAGATTTCGTACATTCATTGATGACAAATTTAATACACATTTAATCATCACTTCATTTGGCGATGTTCGTGACAAAAAGACGAGTTGTCTGAAAAAAAGCTATAGATACCTTTAAAAATATCTGATTAAGAGGACAAATATTATACTTATATAGTCTACTTTATAACTTAATATTAAAGGGTATGTAATCTTGAAAACTGCCATATCTCAAATCAGTTTTATATTCGTTCAAGACCCGGTCAAGGTTTAGAACCGCTGAACTGGTATGTTTACGATGACGGAGTTGAAACCGAAGCGAAAACTGACTTGTTTGAGCGCGAGCCATACATCGCAACCTTTCAGTCTAGCAACACGGGTTTGTGTCTTGAATCCAATGAATAACTATGGATATGTTCACGTGTTTTCTGATCATTCTTTTGTTATTTTTTGTTTGTTTTGTAAGTACACTATTGCTTGACCTTATGTTTCAAGAATAATTATAGCAGTTCGCTTTTTTGTACATGTTTTTACCTTTTTTTAAATTTAATAACTATCGATATATACCCATGTTTCAAATAATATTGTTGTTGATGTTTGTTTAATATGTATACCATTTTCTTGACGTAATTTTTTTTCCAAAACTAAAACAGTTCTCTCATGCTCTTTATGTTTTTACCTGTCCTGTTAAAGCCTGAAATTGTTTCTTCCGCTGTTCTTTCCCAATTGATTTTAGTCCTAGACAAGTCACCCGTGTTTCAGCTCTGAACAAGTTCACCCTTGTTGGCATCCATATCGATCCCGATGTGGCCATACACGAGATCAACCTAATTTACTATCGGGTCCTTCCGCAGTTTTACGGCACTGACGTCATGGTGCTAGGCGATCTGGTATGTGGAATTATAACTAAACAACTGAGGACAATATAGTAACTCAAGATTATTGATGTTTACATAAACAACCCGTTACAAGTTAGAAGCAGCTGTTCACAGTTGGGTTTTCAACAAAAGAACAGCCAATTACAAGCTAATATAGAAATAGTTGTCCATAGTTGGCAATGGATTTTAAATATGACCATACTTAATACATGGGACTCATTGGCGATATATTTTGCCTATTGCCAATGGAGAGGTAGAGTGTCAGTTTCGAAACTTAGCTGCAAATGCCCATTTCTTATGTTCTAATTCCCCATGCTACATCGTCATCACGTTTAAACTAGTGCGTGCCGGAGTTTTCTTATATTCTTTAACAAAACTAGTTGAAATCTAAGTACATATATACGTTCCACATATTTTATCTCTGCATTATATTAACTACTATTGATCTATAGACCTGTTTTTTTAACACTTTTATACTAGTGTACTGTTAAACGGAAACAAAATCCAACATATAACTATATAGTTGTTGCCTCGATATATGTACGTGCTAATTACGTACATGAGAGACAATTAACCGACTGTTATTTTAATAGGGTCTATCATTCACCAAACTGGGTAAATGTAAATAATACTGAATATACTGCGTACAAAATATGCATTGCATATCGTCCTAACGGTTTTGAAAATGATTCAGAGTTAACTACAGCTACATGCATACAATTTGTCATCGAATAAACCTAAAATACACACGTCAATACTTAACTCATACATGCATATTATTTCCGTAAATGTTAGTCTGTATAGAATACGAGGCATACAATAATACTCGGCCATTAAACGAGTTACATTAACCAAACTGTGTATACTGTACATATGAATCATATAATGACTAACCAATAATTCACGATATGCCAAACGTAACTGTTACGTTAGTCCCCTGAATTTTTAACGTAGAATGCAGATTGCGGGTACGTGGGCGTTACAAAGTGGGTTGACGTTCCCATGAAAAGTTACCCCAGTTACGTGTGGCTGATTGGGGACGGTACGGACACGACGGTTGCAGGTAGCCACTGCGCCTACGACAGGTGAGTATAGTCATGTTCATGCATTGAAAGTGGGAACCATCGTTACACAGATGTTGTAAAGTTATACTCATCAATATATATGGCTATGCATGTCTTGCATGTAATTGATCTGGACATATAATTGTTGTCAACATTTTGTTGATATATTTAACGCATTACATATATTTGCCTACGGTAGTCCTTGCAAGCATTTATGATGTATGTGACTAGGTTTGATCCCTTTGATCAGTAGTTATTGCAAAAAGTCATATATGATTAATTTAAACATGTGAAATAATGCAATGTTGTAGCCAATTTTCAGTTACTTGCAAGAGTTTCTGAGCGATTCGGTCTGTTACAGATTTATCGTGAGCGGAAATGGTTGGAACGATGGCATTGTTCCCGGAAGTGTTGGAGTCTATAGATACGACGTCGATTACGGCTACATAGGGAAAATGGATAAAACCTTGGTATTAAATTTGATGGAATACTTCAACGATGTTCTGTTCTGTTCTGATGTTGGTACATTATTGACTTATAAATACAAATATGCTACAATATACATCAATAAGTTATAATGTTTTGAGGAATACATTTTAATGAATGTTAATGCCGTATATTTAATTATTTTAACGCAAAATTACCACCGTTAAGCGTACTAATCATACATCTGTAATTTAGAACTTAAGCAAAAAAGTCTATGGAATTATGTTGTCCATAAAATACAAGGTGACTGCATTGACCGTTTAAAGGCGGTGACTCCAGTTTTAATCATTTTTGTTCCGTATTTCCTGTTTTCCCTTGTTGTAAAACAGCAGATTAAAAACATGAACATTACGTTTTATTAAATTGCTTGTTGTTCACCTGTAGGCTGCCAAAGTAAGCGATCATTATCCCATTGAACTGCTTCTTCGAGCTGAGTAAGAAATAAACTTATCTTTTCTCTTATTTCTGCATTGGTGTCAGTTACATTACACCACATTGTATATTTGCACTGCGTTATGATATATGCTTCTACACAGTGTCTCATTTGATACGTTTGTTTATTCAAATAACAAGAAAGCCAGTAACATTATTATTATTATTATTTTGATATATCTTTTGCACATTACGACACTACTGGCGCAGTGCCTAAATCCGCCACTTGCCTAAATCCGCCACCACATCCGAATAAGCGTTTATTAACGGCGATTTCTATTCTGTTGATCTCGATCAATCAGACACGTTCACTTAACAACGCTGGCGAGTTTCATCTTGATTTGTGCATTAATGAGTATTTAATCCAATTATTTTGTACATAACCCATAACTGCCAACAAACTGCATGCGGGGAATCTATTTCATTCTGCGCATGCGCAATTTTGAGGCCCCGCATGGTGTCCATGATAAAATTAAATTATAATGTTTTAATATTATGTCCATGTGAGCATGTGCAGCATAAAATTAACCATTATTCATTGGCATTAGATACAATAAAATGTGGAAAAAACTGCTTAAGAAGAGCGCAAATGTCTCGCTACTCAAAACCCCATTATTTATCCCACGTGCACGCAAGGCCTCAATTTCAAATTTGTTTATAGAAATACAAACGAGTATTTGAAGAAATTGAAACATTGTATTAACAACAGACATCGAGCTGCTTAATATAGAAAATTAAATAAGAACAATAGTCAAATGTGGAATAAGCATGTCACGGTTCCTGATCTACGATTTTCACCAAGCAACTTCGGATCACCGTGCTTTATATTTAACACTATAAAATGAACCTTAAATAAACTAAATTGGGAATTCTGTTAATATAAGTCAATAAACTTTGCTTTGAAAATAGAATTCATCAAAGAATATTATTTTCGATCAATTTGAACATTTTAAAGAGGGGTGGCGGATTTAGGCACTCCCACGCTCATTTTTTTACACTGTTGAGGCCTTCAATTTCAATAATTATTTTTCATTTGCAAAGTATTTGACATGTAACAAAAACATGACAGCAAATGCACATTAAACCTAACTTGATTCATGTAAATTTTTATGTCAATCGGTAAACAACTTTTGAAAATATCGTACAAATACCCCCAAATGTGGCGGATTTAGGCACTGCGCCAGTAACTTTCTTGACGCGCAACCTGGTATAAGGTTATTGAAAACGACTTTTTAATTTAAAGGTACAGTAACATTATTAAAAATCGAAAGACAGTTGCGAATTGAATGTATACAAATATTCAAATATAAGCATAACGTTTTTTTTATATTATTATGATTGAGTATACAAAGTCAAAATTTTACAAAGAAATACCATATATATACTAAATAAAATAAGTTTATCAACAACTAGGATCGATGTTAGCAAATATAAAATGCATCTTTAAGTGAAAACACATAAATAGAGAATACATGGTTGGTGCCGGGATGGAGAAAGTTTATCCGGTGAGGCTTAGAAAATGAAAATAGGGCGAGCTTTAGCGATAAACTTTCTCCTTGCCGGCACCTACCGTGTATTCTATTTATCCTGATTTCTATTCAATTAAATTAAAAAACACCAAACACTAAAGTTTTCAATCAAAAAAAATTCTAGACGGGCCACGACCTAATAACTCGCTTGCATGAATGCGTACTACCCGGAAAAAATAGTTCAATATTTCTTAATAACCTCAAAAAGCAAAAGTAAAATATTAATAAATCTTATTTGCTGATGTCAGTACGACACGAAAATGACGTAGTAAATCTGCTTTTGTTTTAAACAAGATTATATTGGTTTTTAACGAGTTAAATTACGTCACACCAACTAGATCTACGTCATTCATTTTGAGTTGTAAGTTTACACAATGTAGATCTAGTCAGACCAGAACGCGAGTGTTTTGCAGTTTAAAATACATGAAATCGGAATAAATATTTAGTGTTTCTGTGTTTCGGATGGATTATATTATGCAATAGCATTCAGATAAAAAGTGTATGGAATATTTGCCTCGAATGGAAACGGTGAGATTGATCCCTTTTCAGTTTTCTACGATTTACTCGGATAGTTGTGGGTGGAGGACAGTGTAACTGAAAGTGAAATAAATCATAAAATGTTTAGTTCTACGTTAAAATTTTGATAACTTTTTTTCATTTCTTTTCATCGGAAATTAATATAAAAGGTTATTTCTTTGATGAATATGCTCTGTTTGTTGACCAAAGAAAGTCTATCCACAAAGAATAACCCGATTGCATCAGATTCAAGTGTGTTGAAATGGAATGGAACTGGAAGGAAGTTGTTGTTAACCAATTAAATGGAATGTGAGGACCAACAATTCATTTGTTGTTTAACTCTGTTAAACTAGACAACACAAAGTTTGTATCGATGAAAACCTCTGGTAAGTAGACTTTATGCTGTGTCATTCTCAACAATGTTGTTATCCGGCGCGTAGGAATACCAATTGACGGTATATCACAGTCACGTGATCTACTGCCGGATATCAACACGTTTATACGGTCACCGCTTTATTAGGTCACTGTTTGGGTTAGTAGCAGAATAAATAGAGAATACATGGTTGGTGCCCGGATGGAGAAAGTTTATCCGGTGAGGCTTAGAAAATGAAAATAGGGCGAGCTTGAGCGAGCCCTATTTTTGTTTTCGGGCCGAACCGGATAAACTTTCTCTTTGCCCGGCACCTACCGTGTATTCTATTTATCCTGATTTCTATTCAATGAAATTTAAAAACACCAAACACTAAAGTTTTAAATTAAAAAAAAAAATCCAGACGGGCCACGACCTAATAACTCGCTTGCATGAATGCGTACTACCCGGAAAAAACAGTTCTCTATTTCTTAATCACCTCTTTCAAAAAGCAAAAGTAAAATATTAATTAATCTTATTTGCTGATGTCAGTACGACACGAAAATGACGTAGTAAATCTGCTTTTGTTTTAAACAAGATTATATTGGTTTTTAAAGAGTTAAATTACGTCACACAAACTACGTCATTCATTTTGAGTTGTAAGTTTACACAATGTAGTCAAACCAGAACGCGAGTGTTTTGCAGTTTAAAATACATGAATTCGGAATAAATATTTAGTGTTTCTGTGTTTTGGATGGATTATATTATGCAATAGCATTCAGATAAAAAGTGAATGGAATATTTGCCTCGAATGGAAACGGTGAGATTGATCCCTTTTCAATTTTCTACGATTTACTCGGATAGTTGTGGGTGGAGTACAGTGTAACAGAGAATGCAATTAATCATAAAATGTTTAGTTCTACGTTAAAATTTTGATAACTTTTTTTCATTTCTTTTCATCGGAAATTAATATAAAAGGTTATTTCTTTGATGAATATGCTCTGTTGGTGGACCAAAAAAAGTCTATCCACAAAGAATAACCCGCTTGCATCAGATTCAAGTGTGTTGATATGGAATGGAACTGGAAGGAAGTTGTTAACCAGTCAAATGGAATGTGAGGACAAACAACTCATTTGTTGTTTAACTCTGTTAAACTAGACAACACAAAGTTTGTATCGATGAAAAATTATGGTAAGTAGACTTTATTCTTTGTCATTCTCGACACTGTTGTTATCCGGCGCGTAGGAATACCTATTGACGGTATATCACAGTCACGTGATCTACTGCCGGATATCAAAAAGTTTATACGGTCACCGCTTTATTAGGTCACTGTTTGGGTTAGTAGCAGGATAATTGTTTTTATCCTGTTTCTACCTGCAACATTACCTAATAAAGGGGTGACCGTATAAATTTTCCTATCTCCAGTCAACAGGAAGTGGCAATGTTTATCCAGTTAGTAGTGTATTCCTACGCGCCGAATAGCAACATTGTCCAAAATGACTAGGCAAACAATGAAATACACCTGTACTCACCCAACTTTTTCAGCGATAAAAACGTCGTGTTATCTAGTTTTACAGAGATCCTAGCTTACAAAATGAGTCTTTAATCCGCACATGTATAGCATAATCGATAAAGGTGTAAACAACATTTCCTTCCATTCCATTAAAACAAAACACTTGATGTAAGCGGGTTATTCTTTCTGAATAGACTTTCTTCAATCAAAAACAAAGATACAATTTATTCAAGAAAGAAATAACCCTTTATATAAATTTTCGTTGAAATGTTATTAAAACCGAACGAAGAGTAGATCTACATCTATAAATTACTAAAATCTTTAAGTTGGTCACGATGTTCTCCACCCACAAATTGGCACAATCCGAGTACATTCTAGAAAATTGAAATTCAAATGGGATTAATCTCACCGGTTTAATTCAGGCATATATTCCATACACTTTTTGATTTAAATGTTATTAACATAATCCATCCAAAACACTGAAACACTAACTATTGTATTCCGATTGCTTTAATTTTAAATTCCATCAAAGTTTGTTCACTGTGAACTTCAAACATAACCGAATGACGTAGGCATTGCAACTTTTCAAAAATCGATGTCTGGTTTATAGTGGCTATTGTATACTGATTCTTGTTCGTGAATATTATTGGCGTCAGCAAATTAGATTATTTTTTAAATTTTAGAAGATTGCCGGTCAGAAACAGAGGACTATTTTTTCGGGAAGTACGCATAAATGCTAGCGAGTTATAAGGTCCGAGGTTCGTCATAAAACATAGATCTAATAGTTTTAAGCTAAATCTTTAATTAAACTGCTTTTAAAATGCGAATGAGTAGAAAACAGGATGAATAGAATAAATGGTAGGTGCCGGGAAGGAGAAAGTTTATCCGGTTTGACCCGAAAACAAAAATACGGCTCGCTAAAGCACGCCCTATTTTCATTTTCTAAGCCTCACCGGATTAACTTTCTCCATCCCGGCACCAACCATGTATTCTCTATATTGGTCGTATTTTATTATAACATAATAACATGTGACATTTATAATACATTTATACCAAGCAAGATGTTGATATTCACTAGTTAACTGTCTTTAAAGGGAAGGACCAGTACTATAAGAAGAAATGAAATGCTATTTATTTAAAGACGACTAAAATTGGCCTACATGAAGTCTTATTTTTGTTGCAAAACTTTTTTTGCTTAGTATATTTATGCATTATGTTGGCTTGAGATACACAGTCATAATACTTTAACCTCTGTTAGCTTATTCGTATAATATATATTTCGTTATTTTATTATGAAATCAAAGGTTTTGTATCTTTACTAAGTTATAATGTAGATGAACTAATTATTTATTTTAGCAATATTTAAGTTGTAAGTTAAGTTGAGTTATAATTAGTGTCTTGTTGTAGATCATGTGAAACCGGCACATGCAAAAGGTGAATATGCATACGTATATTGCCTGCTTATATAATTATATATTATTTTACATAATGTCGTGTTAACCAAGGCGTTCGTTTTCACTGTCAGCGGTTTGTGTGAATTTACCATTTGCTTATCAGTAACCCTTATCTCTTAATTGTTGTGTAAGCTGGTATGTGTAATATACACAGTGAATATATGTATGTTAAACAATAAATTGTGGATACAAATTAATAAACATATAAATTTAATGTTAAAAATTACACTGTTAATAAATGGCAAAATTAGCATTTTATACCAAATTATTTTGTTTGGACTATTCCAAAGTAATGTACGCGTTGATCTTCACTGGCTTATTAAGAATTCAGCGTTGGCATAGTTATTTGTTACATTCCGAGTGAGAAAAATCACTATGGGAATGCAAGACTTTATACCTAATAAATCTACTAAACTTACAGAACAACACAGTACGTGATAGATGACGTCACGGTGGAATTGGCGGATCCTTCTGCGGGGCTAACCAAAGACGAGCTCTATGAATTAAAAGGGTGAGCCATGCAACCAGACTGTACAATCGACATTTATATTTTGTTATTAAAATAGGTCTACATATTTTTTATTTGAACTAAGCATTTAATGTTCGAAATTGAAACAGGCACAGGAAACTACTTGTAACTTTGATTTCAGTAGTTTGAAATAGCGGTTTACACGGTTTTAAGGAACTGAGTGAAAGATATATGCTTTCATGTTGGTCTTGTCAGTCGTGAAAATGTTTAGGTTCACGTCTTTTTGTAAGGTGACGTTTTGAACATAAATGCAATTATCTATTGGTTTATTCACTACATTCTGCTTGGACCTTAGGCAAATGGAATTTAACATTTTATGCCCTGTGTGTATCATTTATCAGTTAGGCTGCTTATTATTCTCTACGCATGTCGACTAACTATATATGCCTAGCAGTGGTCAACACCAATCATGTTTTCTACGCATTTTTTACAAACAAATTAAATTTGTCAATTGTAGAATTGACGCATATGATTCATCTTCGAACCACGTCGCGCGCATCAGAGTAAGAGATGGTGACACGTCAGATGCTATTCTTAGAGACGTCATACTGTACATTCAAGAAGTGTGCAAACTTGACGACATCCCTGTTACAATGGCGGTACAGTCAGTGAATCGGAAACATGGCGGCATCCAAAGGTGCATTCTGGGCATAAAAATTCCAGCACAGAATGAGCTTAAGATTTTTGTTGAAAGGGAATTGAGTAAAACAGGAAGGAAATATTCAATAGTTTAATCTGACGCACCTGAATGGAATATCGTTGGTAGCTTTGAACAGATCAATCTCAATTATACATGTATAATTCATTTATACCCGGTAATAATCTTATTTATTTAGTGATATAATTATATATTTAATTCAGAATAATGTAATTATCATTTCTATATAAATTATATCAGTACGGTAAATAATTGTTCTCAACTACGAGTACGTATACATTTTATACTTATATTGTGTATTTTGTTTCTTTAAAATATTCATTAAATTTATATTGTTACATATAAAATGCTGTTCTTGTAATCACCAAATGTATAATACTAATACAATCGTACAGGTTTCCAAAACTCAATTAACCACAGACTAAACAATTGTTAACCATGGCAAATATGTGGTTTGTAATACCGAGTACCGGTAATCTGTTTCTTAGATTGGGTAAAATGGTTACATTCGTCATAATTCTAATGAATTAACTGCATCCAAAAGACGTCTTAGAATTGTCGTATTGTCTGTCTGGCAAATTCATATAAATTTATATACTGAAGCTACCACAGCATCATGAGTGTGAAAACAAATCCAGATGCAAGCATGCTACACCACAGTATAATGTGAATCTTTACAGTCAAAGTGACAATTCGTACAAGCACGTTGGTCGCACGTGCAAGACTTTCCAATAGCGTCGGCCTCCCTTCCAGCATACCAGCACACGTCACAACCTGATTTTGTTGTCTCCATTTGTTTCTGTACACTTCCTCCTTCACATGTTTTATCTGAGCTGTCGCCATTACTACAGCAGGTCTTCTCCTGTTGCTGAGCATTGTCGTCTTGCTTAGGAGAATCTCCTTTACCAAGTCTACCACTTTCAGCCATGTCCAAACACGTTTGACTTCAATTAAGTTAGTTAAATCCAATAATATAACTAGCAGTGTAAAATTGTAGCTACCGTATACGTCGTCACAATGAATATGTTTATTAATATGTTATTCACTCCTCTACAGGTTTTATACAACACGTGAATTATAATGATTTTAAACTTGAAAGAGAATATAAATTATTTCCGGAATGTATCGTTTATTACGGCGAGTAAGTTCTCAATACATAATTATAGCAATATGCGTGACTTTTTAGGTTATCACAATGTCGACATTCGCCAAGTATCGTGTAGCTCTATTGAAAACAAACTTTACTGGTTTGTATTCAACCGAATAAATTAAACCAAATACCGGTACAAAGGCTAATATTTAAGGTCGAAAACTGTGACTGTTAATAAACAAACCATCGCCGTGTTCAATCACCTATATTGCATGTTGAATGCTGAACATTTAAAAGTCTCGATTCAGCCTATTTTAAACATGGCATGTTGAGACTTCAATAATTCCGAAGTAAAAAGAAGCAAACAGAAACACCGCGTCAATTTTGCGAGATAAATATAATCAAGGTCTCTTCGTTGCAAAATCCAGCGTTGCAACTAACCGGTTCTCTTGAAGCAGGTTCTCTTGAAGCTGAAATTAATTGCATGTAGTTACAAAAATATCATAGCATGAAACAATGTATGTTGTTGCAACCATGTTATGAAATATTAAATTTCAAATAAAAGAGGGTATCAACATATGTATGCATTCGTTGCAAAAATGTGCGCTCTTACAAGCAACATATCTACATCTTAAACACAACAATTTATAAAGGGAACAGGTAACAGTTCTCTCCACTTGTAAGTTGTTCAAAGGTTTACATGTTTATATGAGTTCACAAAAACCGTGTTTGGGTATTAAACAGCATAGCCTTATGTTTCATACCTGTCTGGACGGACTATCTTATAGACCGATGCTTTCCAGGCGCCTCCAAAACTTCCATCCTTTGAGGCAAAGAAATAGAGCTCTTCTGATAGACGAAGAAAATAATTTGAGGCGTGTCGTGGGAAACCCGGGCTTAATGCATGTGCGTGAAGTGTCGTCCCGGATCAGCCTGTGCAGTCCGCACAGACTGATCTAGGACGGCACTTTCCGCCTACAGTGGATTTATGTTTAGAAGAGACTACATTTAAGCAGAAAATATATTAAATGTAATAATGCATACGCATGCGAAAAATGCTACATGTATTTCATTCTAAGAAAACAAATCTAATTATTTAGAAACAATGTGGGCATACATATATTTGGCATATAATGCGCAGGCCCTCTATTTGTATTAAATTAAATAGAATTATATACACGTGCAACAATGTCATCTGGGATAGCTAACAGCATAGAAAAACAATCCCTTTGATGGGAATGGAAAACATCATCAGTCAGTAAGAAATGAACGCCATTGTAATTGCACTTGCTGCTCATTGAGCCATGAGAGTGCGAAACAACAGTAAAATATACTATACCTTCCTCATCACGTCCGAAACTGAATGGTATCCGGAAGTCACATGCACCACGGAGAGGTGGGGAACAGTCGTCGCAGAAGGGTGACTGATGTCTGTCCATTGCCCCGTATCACCATTCTCTTGTAGGGCGAACAACCTGGCAAGCAATCTATCTTATTCAGAAGTATTTATTTCACATTTTCTTCAACGGGTTCAACTGTGGCAATATATTGTAAGTGCGTCAGGCAAAACAGACACACGTAATGTTCGTTATGACATGACTGCCCAATCGTGGCGATAATTAGACAACGTACAATCTGGGCCTGTATTCATAAAGCTCCGAAAGAAAATCTTGACTTAAGTTGCACTAGAGTGAAAATTTCAGATCAAATGTTCTATGTGAAATCCAATGATTTCTGTTTACGAAAAAGGTAAAATATGAAACATCACAACAAAATGTACTAGTTCATAAAATTTGAATGTAAAAAAGCTATACATGAATCCGTCAGACATAAGGAATTTTATTAATTTAATTAAATCACATAGTTTTCCCTAAGGAACTTTGTGAATACCGGCCCTGAACAGTATTATATGAACTGAAACTACTTTAAAATATAGAGGCTAAAAAAGACCGGTATTCACGCTCTTAGTGTAGCGATGGCAACATACCCTTTGTCGTATCCGTAGTCGCCATAAATGTATCGACCTTGCAGTGCCGCATTATGGGCACTTTCTGTACACAAACCCTCCGATGACGCTATGACCATGAGGACCGTGGGCGTAAGAAAATATCGGATCCGTGAACTCAATGTCCGGACGACCTTAAATAATCAGGTTCTAAGATATCATAAACCATCATATCAGTCTTAAATATTACCCATTGACAGAAAGACAACATAACAATGTGAAATAAGCCTTTCATTGGTATTAAAGACGTATTTATTATTATTATTATTAAACAGTTATTGAAATTAATGGTCTTGGAAATTTTATTTCAGCTTTTATGGAAGCAACCCGAAAGTAGTATACCTTTAGTGCAGGACTGGCGAAAAAAATCGTTCCTTCCTTCACATTCCATCCGTAGTTGTTTTCCTTTTCAACTAGGTTGATTTCCTCTGCATTCTTGTTCCCGACGTCACCACAGAATAATCTCCCTTTACCTTTACCTGGACAACCACAGTATTTGACAATTACTTAAACATTAAAATAAAAAATACCTGTAATTATATTGCAGAATATATGTTCATTGATTTTTTCCTTAAATACAGCCACTTTCAAGGTTGGCGCTAAGAAAGTAGCAGCAGTAGGCATTTTTTAATAAGTAGCCATTTTTTTCGGTTTTAAGCTCACCTGAGCATAACGTGCTCATGGTGAGTTTCAACCTCCGCGCAGAGATTTGAATTTTTCCGAGCATAGCTCTTATTAAATCCCTGCCATCATAACAAACCACGTGATGATGATCAATTTAAATCTTCTAGATATTATTTATGGTTTTAATTAGTTAGTTTCTGTTTCTGTGTTAATTATTGACTGCAAACCATATATTACAAGACATATCTTTTAAAAAGATATTCGGCGTATGCTGTAAATGTTTGTAAAGAATGCAAATTAAATATCCAACATGAATATTTAAAACTGATGCATATGTTGATTTGGTTTATAAACGAACAGTCTCATTTCTTCATAAATCGTTATTCTACACGCATTTACCGTAATATAATTGTTCGACATTATTTAAAATAAAATAAATAAGTTAATTTTCATTATCAAATAGCGAACTAATATTTTCATGTGGTTAGCTCCTATAACAGTAGTATGAAATGTTTCTATATTTGAAATAAATAAAAAGAATATCATGATCTCATGTCAAAGCAATGAACTGATGTTTTAAGTCAGTGCTACTTAAATAACCCAAATAATTCAGACTCCTCTGCTCATCAACGTAAGTATGTTTATCTATAAGTAAAACTAAGCATTTTACAATTACAAAGAAATATAGATATTTGAAGCGTTTTTCATGATTAAATTTTAGACCGTGGTGGGGATTTCTTTTAAACTAGCCGATGAAATGTTAACATTTATTCATTCGGGGCAACTGGCGGGAAATGTTCATAACATTTGATTGGATGTTGAGAAAGGTCAAAAGTTGGGTTAAACGCACAATATTCTTGAAACTTGCTCAAAACATTTGTTTGAACCTAGCTCATGTTGGGTAAAAAACTAGGTCACCAGAACAATTTGAAAAAAAAGCTTGTGAATACTCTAGATGCCACATTTATAGCCCAATCATCATGAAACTTGCTCACAACATTTGTCCAAATGATATCTGAGACACGTTCGAAATCAGGTCACATGGGGTCAAAAACCAGGCCAAATTAAAAAAAAGCGTGTGAACACTCTAGAGGCCACATTTTTAGCCGAATCTTCATGAAACTTGCTCGATTAGAACAGTAGTTCCTTAGCCCCTCAGTTGAGCGACCTAGTGCCTTATGGCCCTCTTGTTCAGAAATAACTGTCTTTTTGAATGTTGTTTTAACATGAACATATGCTTGTTTTTTTTCCTGAAATACTAGTAGCCAGTGCATAGTCTGGATACTGTAACGCTAGCATAGCATTTCTTTGAAACATTTATAATACTAGCTATAGTATTAACACGGTGCATACGGTCACCGCATACTGCTGAAATAAAATTGGAATGCACAGTATACTTCGTGGAAAAAGTCGTTTAAAAGGCAAGATATACCTGTATTTAAAATCAAATAGTTAACAATCCATATACTCTATGACAAAACCACGAGTTGCACGGAGCAAAATATGATTTAAGACACACGTGAACGTTTACTTTTAGTAAAATAGTGCTAGCATGGTGTAGATCTCGGTCAAAAACAAGTACCTGTATTGAATGATATGCATACTTCGCATTTAAACCTTAAGTTTTAATATAAAGTTAAAAGTTTCAGACGTATTTTTTCAACAAAAACACAATGATAAGATCACAGAAACTTAAATGAGCTTAAATCTGAATATATATCTGAAAATTCACTTCATGAATAAAAGACATGGACACTTTTTCACTTCGTTTATGACGAGGGACGAATTTCAGGAAAATATGTTGTAAGAATATTTAGTAGCGATATCCACTGTGTTCCGAAGAACTGAAATTATTGTCATATAATGATGAAAACCCAGAGAAATTAACATTTTCTTGCACTCTGCTTTTTTTTGTCCATAAGTATGCGGTACCCATCCATTCATTATAAAAGTAACGTAGTTGTACTACATCAGTATACGGTGACCACATACACAGTGATCAAGCTCATTGGCTGATCACTAATCAGGCACCTTTTTCATATACGGATACACCTTTTTTAACTATAAATTTCGTTATCAAGACCATAACGTCAAATAAAGCAAAGAAACAAAAACAAAACAGTTTTTGGGTCTCCCGGATGCACGGACGGACGCAAGCACGGACAGGGGCAACACTTATTGCCTCTTTACCAATCTTCGAATGGCGGGGGCATAATAACAAGTGTAATTAAGCCGGATCCAAGCCAAAACAATCATTAGGATTTTTAACTTATTCCATTTTAACAATCATTTTAATTTATAATCCCAAGCTCTGCTCGAGTGTTATTTGAGATTTCCCAACGCCTTAATATGTGAATTAGAACATCTGTTGACACTGTCCTTACATGTTTTGAGGCTGCATTGTAGACTGCATTGGATCGTCTGGAGTAATCTGACCATCCCCAACAGCAATGTACAGCAGACCAATGTCATCAAACCACATCTGGAAAAAGAAAGCACAATATTTCAGTGTCAGTCTGAGTGTTTGTTTATTTTTATATTAAATTGACCACCCTCTTTCTAACTGATCGCTGTTTAAGTGAGCAAAAAATGCTGTATTCGTGTTCGAATGTATTTTTTATATTATATATTTTAAATCAGTTATGGTAAGCACTAATTATTATTTACTTTCTTAAAACAATTTTAATAAAAAGGTGTTATTTGTTGTCCAATAAATAACTTTAAAAAATACGATAGTCAAACTTTTACTTACACTTCTTAATGTTTTCGTGAAAGCACATTTAAATTATTCGAAGTTATCAATTACATGTATTTAAATCAATTTTGACAAACGTTATTCATTTTGCAAACACTTGAAATCGATATCCCCCTTAGGCTTACAATAAATTCATGAATTAGTATTGGGTATATATTTGAAAAACACTTATAAGGAATATATTAATTCTCCATTTCCTGTATGGTATATTACTCATCGTAACTTGGGGACCTGTTAAATTTAGCGTGATTGTGTCAAAAGCCACTTTCTTACTGAGACCCTTTCGAATCTGTTTCCTGAGTAGAACCAGTACTTGGTGTCTTTGAGAAAGATCATGCGCAAACACCACATCGATCTATTACACTATTGGAACGTGTTTACAATGGAATGTGTTATTACTATGCATATCGCATCAAATATATGAAGGTTTACAGGCTATATTTCCACTGAATTTTACCACTTCACTCAATATAATGTTCTCATATTCAGTCACTGGAAAATGTTTGTTTAGCTCACCCGAGCACAAAGTGCTCGGTTAGCAATTGGTATAGGGGACTTCTCCTGCGTCGTCCGTATGCCGTCAACAATTCGACCGTTACACGACTAAATTTGCATTCAATCTTGTCCTAATTTGCACAGTGTGTGTATGACCATAAAATCTCGGTTGGTATTGATAATGGGCCAAATAGGACCACAAATCTTAGAGTTATTGCCCTTTTTTCAAGGAAAAATGCAGAAATTACACTATTCCAGTAAAGTTCTCTTCCCTTTTCATACAATTGTGACCAAAGTTCCACAGTTTGTGTTTGACCATAAGATTTCAGTAGAAGCCAAAGATGGGCAAGGTTGGACCACAAACACCAGAGCTTTGGCCCCTTGTTCATGGAAAAAATGCAAAAATTACATTTTTTGGTTCATAGAGACTTTATTTTTATTTTAATCTTGACCAAACTTCCACAGTTTGTGTTTGATCATATGGTCGCAGCAGAAGCCAACAATGGACCAGATTGGGCCCATAGTTATACCGTATTTGTGAAAAATAAAATGCAAAAATTACCTTTCTCAGCACATGCAGCAAACGAGACAGATCAGGCAACAAACGCTGGAGTTATTTTCCCTGAATTGTAAAAATTAATGCAAAAATGGGCTTGATGCAAGACAGGGATTTCTTTTTCAACCAATCTTAACCAAACTTGCACAATTGTTCTATGACCATAATATCTAAAACGAATTTGAATATAGGAAGAATACACTCCACTATTTGGAACAAGCCGGCAAGCATGACATTACCTTTGCGCAGCCGTCACCATTGTTGTCTGCAAAACGTTGGATACCAGGGATACCAGGGTAAAGAAAATATATCCAGGTCCTTACTTATGACCATGAGTTTTCTTTTGTTTGTCTTTGACAAGAAATAGCAAGCCAAGGAGTAAAAGAAAAACATGTATGAGAATTAATAAGCTAGATAAATTATTACATTATGTCGTACATTCCCACAGGTGTTCAAGCCTGTCACAACAGTAAGGCTTTCATCTTTGCCAGTTTTCAAGTGACGCGCGTTAGGCCATTATGACCCTCTTGTTTCTAATTTTGTGTAAACAATTATTTAGATGAAAATTTTCAAATGCCATAGAAACAGTGTTTAACCTTGTGAAAAGCGTGCATGAACGAAACCAATAATTATAGGAAACAATTCAAGCGCATAATTTATGCTAATAGTGTCAGGATAATGTGTCCGAGTTCTATTATGTTGCATGTATAAATTAACATAATTATCAGCAATTGTTACTGGTAATTGACAACTGTGTATTGAGTTCAGAAATTTGGTTTGATGAAGATATATGTGCTGATTAGAAGAAATAGCGCTTTCGTTTACAAGTCAGTGCAGACTTAACTGCAGAAACAACATGCCAATAGCAACTTGTGAATGGAATATATCAGTTTTATGAATCGTATTGAGCTCATAGTTAGATAATGTATTTACTCAGTGTTCCGAATGGTGAAATTTTGTTTTTATCAACTGCTGCTTCACATATGTAATATGAAATTAATATTCTACATTCGGGGGGGGGGGGGGGGGCTCTTTAAATTTGTTTGGGTCTTAACTGAGTTTTATTTGAAAGTCATTAACATTTATTAACTAATCAAATGCCATTTTTAGCTCGACAAGCTATTCTACTCGCTCCGGCGTCTGCGTCGGCGTCCGGGCTAGGTTGACGTTTTTCGGTAAGCTAGTTTCTCAGGAATGGCTTGAAGGATTTAATTCAAACTTAAATATTTATTTCCCATATTAAAGTGAACATATAGGCCAAGTTTGGTAACTCTAGTTTAAAATTTGTCAAAATTATAGGCCTTTTTACACTTTACATATAAACTATTGGATAGGTTAAAGTTTTTCCGTAAGCTAGTTTCTCAAGAATGGCTTGATGGATTTCATTCAAACTTCAAACACTTATTCCCTACATTAAAATGAGCCCATAGGCCATTTTTGATAACTCTAGTTTAAAATTTGTCAAATTTATGCGCCTTTTTACATTTAGAAATGTGTTATTCCCGCGTGTAAGGTGGCGAGTAAGGTGGCGGCGCCAACATATAATTTTCACTCTCTAACTCGAGAATGAATATTCATATATATACCCGAAAACCATACTTTTCTTGGGTTTACATTTGTGCATAAAAGGAAGGTCAAGTTAATTCGGATTTCGACATAATTGCTCTTATCGTACTTGAGTTACGCCCCATTTTTAAGAAAAAAAATTAGTTCAAATAAGGCTTGTGCAGACATGAACTTGAGACGTATTAAAAAAAATTTGTGTAATCATTATGAAACTTTGAGAACGTGTTAGTATAAGCATAAAAGGAAGGTTAAGTTCGGTTTTCGGCATAATTGCTTTTATCGTACTCGAGTTATGCCTCGTCAGGCGACACATCCGACTCGCGGAGGTCAGGTTTATAAAGTAATACCACAGCATTTTGAAGGCAGCAATTTAATTGGCTCCAGAAAAGGACATAGGAATGTGATCCCTCATGTGAAGTTAACAGATTCAGTTAGCAGATAATATATTAGCGACATAAATATTGTCATATTTCTGAGATTGAAACTAACCAACCTGTGGCTTGAAATTTTAAAATGTGCATACCTTCCCGCCGATGTGGTAAACACCTTGAGTGTTGAACTGGAGAATTGGTCTCCTGTATTCTCAATCCATGGTGTCAGAGTCATTGTCACTCACCTTCAACTCTTCCAACACCAACCTTGTTTTGTTCTCATCAGTTGTAACATGACCTGTGTAATACAAGTAGAATTTGCCATGGCTCTTGAAGTTAGGGTGGAAAGCTATTGCTTGCAAACCCATTTCTATCTGGCTCTGGTCAACTTCAGCCTGGATGTTTGCAAATGGCCGGCGCAGTACGTTTCCATTGTTGACAACCCAAAAAAACCCTGTCAAATCCACGATGAAGATTTGCTTTGAATCGTCATTGGCTGTGGTCATGTGAACGGCTTGGTTAAATGTTTCACCTTGACTTGGAAATGGCTCCAGGCAAATGCACATACGATTGGTGGTCGAGGGATTCGGGTCTGACTGGCTGGTTGCAGTGTTTTGGGTTGTATTTGACTGCTTTCCAGAATTCTGTTGTAAGAAAGTGTTGCCCAAGGTATGCTGATTCTGCTGTCTAGAATTTCTTGATGTATCAATAACCTGATTATCATTTGGCTAGGTCTGCTGCCTTAGATTTCCAGAAGCTTCAATATGAAGAACTCTGTGGTTATTTGGCCGGCTTTCTGTGTGGGATTTCCAAGTGGTGCATTTTTGTGATTCTGCTGCCTTACACTTCCAGACGCTTCCTTATCAGGAACCAATGAGTATTTGGCTGGGTCTGCTGTCTGTGATTGCCGATCACCTGAGTTATTGGTGGGTCATTGTTACCTACTTGGGCAGTGTTGGGATTAAGAAGCTGACTCTGCACCGACCTGTTCGTCAGTTAATCAGGATAACAATAGTCTCCGTCAAATGGGGTGACTTCATCACAAAATCCATTTATGTTTCTGTCCAGAAGAAGTCTTCGCAGCTGTCAAACTCCTCCGTATTTCTGGCACGTAACCCTGTCATGTAATACCAAACCATTTGCTCGCAGTCTGCAATGAACCTCATGCAATACCACTTACAAAGGCCAGGGAATAATTTTACTTTCTGGGTATCATCACGGAAGATGTGATAGGGGAATGGTGAACATATCTGGCAGAGAAAGTCCTTCATATATGATCCACATCTTCCCATGAGGAATGGATTTGCTCTTTGGAGATATCGACCCATTTCTACCCGTGTGTCACTTAGTCGTCGATCCATACTGGTGGAGCAGCAACCCATTCCGCTGTAGTCTCGGCAGAACCTCAGTGGTTCGGGAGATCTTCTTGGGTAGTCGCCCCATCTGCATTGAGGTGTGCAGGCAACTACCCCAATGACAATGACTAAACCTGTTATCTTCATTGTCTTGACATTGTTTGGTAGCTTCCGTTAGTCCACTTTCCCTCATCAAATATTGAGTTGAGATGGTTAAAGTAGATACCTTGTTTGTGATATGAATGTTATAAGTCACATTTATATCACTTGTTAAACCAATGAGGAAATAGTACCTCCGGTAACATAAAATATTTGTTGAAATCCAATAACTAATAACCCATAAGGAAATAGCCAAATTCAATACATGTATTTAAGCCAGATGAAATACGTGTATTTTCCAACAAAAAATACTTGCGTCCCATATGGGCTGTTTCTGGGCAAGCCCATATGGGCTTGCCCATATTGGACCTATATGGGCCAGCCCATATGGGCTTGCCCATAAGGGTCCCATATTACAGCACTGTGGGAAAAATACTTTAAAAGGTATTTATTTATTATAAACATATATTTTTGTGCTAGTATGTGACTGCATTGATCTACTGTTATTTTATCAAAAAGTAGTAATTCAACGCATAAGCACATAATTTACAACCCATATGGGCCCCATTTGGGCTCACATTTATTTGTATTGTTTTTTTTTATATAGGTTCTCTATTTTTATGAATAAAACATTTAATGTATCATTTAGATGTACTTTTTATCAATAAAGTGCATCGAAGTTTTTAATCATCGCATAATTGAATAAAATAAATTATTCAATTATCGAAATATCGAGCTTGCTCATACGAAATTTCCGGTAGCGCCAAAAATGTTCAAAACAAACGGTGAGTCGTACATTGTACAGGTAAATGACATTACTTTTGAATTCTGTTCGATGATATCTTACATTATCAGTCTGCAATTGAAATGCATGTACATATCGTGTGTAAAGAATAGTTGTAAACGCGTTTTTTGGGTATTGTCCATTTTTGTTGTGCATTTGCCATGTATTTTCGCGATGGCAGTCGTTTGTTTTCAATTTTGTGACATTATGTTGGAAAATATTGCAGGGTATACAGAAACTGTGCTGCACTGTCGAACTGTAAACTGTCAAATTAAAAAATTCACATTCTATATTAATAAAAAAGTTTTTTTATTCAAGGTGAGTCACCTTTGAGTTTCCATGTTTGGTGGGCATTCACAAGGAGGTTGCGTTATACCAGCTGGCGAGGCAATTCAATATGAAGGTGCTAAAGAGAAATTTGCGGTCCTTCATCTTTGAATTACTTGTATAGTAAGTCTAGTTAATGTTTTATGGAATACGCGAATTGTAGTTTCATCAATATGAATGTCATGTAGATGTCCAAAAAGATTTATAGGACCCATATGCAGCCAATATGGGACCCATATGGGCAGTGCAACCGGGAACCATGTGGGTCCCTTATGGGCAGCGCATATGGGACCCATATTCAGCCCATATGGGTCCCACATGGTTCCCGGTTGCACTACCCATATGGGCAGCCCATATATTTTGCTTGCTGGGACATTGTTTTGTCATAGAAGACTTGTGTAGTACTGTAGCATGTATTTATTTGATAATGTGCTAAATGAAATTTGTAAAAGGCTAAAAGCTGTATTAAAGCTTGTAACATGTAGAGTGGCTACCTGTGAATTATATACCCAACCTCATACATGTACCTAGATACTTAATTATTCATCATAGCCCAAGGTAAAAAGCATTATGCGGAATGCAAAAGGAAGAATTATCAATCAAATAAAGCTACTGGGCACACATATAGTTTCATTTCATAACAATAGCCATGCGACAGTAATTATAAATCTGTTTTTTTTTTCAAGTATACATGTAGATGTGGAAAACTAACAAGACGTTGGCTTAATGCAGATGTTTCCAAGTTGACGATACCTAAACGAGGTCAATTATTATTATTGACTTTGCCCATTTAATGTTAACAAAACCAGTTGTATTTGTGAATCATTTATAGAAATATTTCCCATAACCTTTTCACCGGGAAATCTTCAGCAAGTCTTGAACACAGTAGCACATGTTTGGAGAGGATGCATGGAAAATGATAGAGAAAAACACTTGCACAGAACAAATAGTTTATTCAGAAAATAAATGTCTAATATGTAACATAATAAAGCAAATTGGTGTATATGAAGAATATATTATACATTTGTACAATTCGCGACTATCATGTTGACAACCATTGCAAAACTGAAGTTAAAAGAAAAATGCAGTTACTGTGGAGCTGGGTATTTCAGTGTTGTTGTTTTTCTGGTATTTTGTGGGTGTCGTAAAACATAATTATGTTACTAATGTTCTCGTGACATTTTGATTTTGTACCATAAAAATGTTTTAACATAAGCGAAAAAAAAAATTGAACTAAAAATAACCAAGGTTTAAATCAAGTTACAAGCAATGACAATTATAAAACATTACCAAAAATATGATAAGTATCTCATTTGATCTCAATTTAAATGTAATTATTACATATCATTACACTAGAAATATGTCCACGGAAACAAATGCCCCCACCTATGCAGCCTGTTCTACATGGCAACGCTTTGTCTACATGCATACAGATCATTTTGCACAAGGAGAATTGTCCTTTTATATTGCACTTTCTGCAAAAGTATTCTCTTATTCTGTGAAGTTAGTTGAGGTACCACAAATTTCCGATTAATAACTTTAGTCCTGACAAAAAAATTCAATAAAGGGCAGTAATTAAAAATTTTGGGCAATTATGGAGTTATGGTTCTTGTATGCTTTACTTACTAGTTATGGTTCTTGTATGCTTTACTTACTCTTGCTATCTTAAATTATTCTGTGAAGAAGCAACAAAATGCCTTTTATCATTTTTGAATAAAGCTTTGCACACTGGTCATTAAAGGTATTGACATCTTCACTGCACAAGTCAGGTTCTTGCATGTGACACACCATCTATTTGAAAATTATGGCATGCATGACAATATTATGCTTTGGACAATTATTTGACCTTGATTAGTGACGTTTACCTTTCAGCTACAAATCTGGTTGTTCACATGCCATCTCACAATGCATATTACTTCTGCCAAGTTATTAAAAATTCTTCCATGCCAAACAAAATTATACTTCAGTCAGTCAATGGCTTAAACTCTTATATTTAACCTTTGACCTTTAAGCGTAACCTTGACCTTGGACCAAAGGACCTGGTAATTGCACGCCACGTCATTTCATAAGGGTTATCACTTCTGTCAAGTAATGTGAAAATTCTTCCATGCCGGACAAATTTATGCTCTGGACAGAGTCCATAGTATTATTATTATTATTCACATTTGACCTGTAAGTGTGACCTTGACCTTGAACCAAGGCACCTGGTTCTTGCATGCGACACATCTTCTCGCCATGTTTAGCACTTCTGCAAAGTTATTTGCAAATCCTTCCCGCTGTTCAAAATTATGCCCCGGACAGGGTCTAGGGCTTAAATTCTTATATTTGATGTTTGACCTTCAACTGTACCTTGACCTTTTGCCTAGGGACCTGGTTCTGGCCTAGAACACACTGTCTCACCATGCCTAACACTTGCGCTAAGTTATTTGAACTTCCTTCCATGCTGGACAAAATAATACTTCGGACAGGGTCTATGGTTTAAATTCTTCCATTTGACCTTTAACACTAACCTTGACCTTGTACCTAGGGACCTGGTTCTTGTGCGCGACACACCATCTCATTATGCTTAACATTTCTTCCAAGTTATTTGAAAATCCTCCAATGCTGGACAAAGTTACTGTCCAGACAAGAATCCGAACATGCGTTTACATGTACATAAGCACGTACCCACAGAAATGGTAAACAGTACATGCCAACCCCACCCCCCTCCCCTATTATTGATGGTGGGGGCATAAAAAGACCATTAAGTACAAGAAAAAAATTGTGATCGCAGAAAAGACGCATGGAGTTGTTTTTTTCTTTCAAAAACGGACATTTTCAGCAATCTTTAGCTAACAATTTAATTGCTTATTGTTAGTGATTATGAATGCATTTCAAAATGTGCAAATGGCGAATCCTTCACAAAGCAGCAGCATAATGATGTAACCATTCACTATATGAAGTTACAAGTACATGCGAGAGATACATGTAAAATTTATGTAAATGCACTGTTACAGATCTGTAATAATAAATGTACATTACGTCACATGAATTTGTTACCTTATAGAAAGTCATGACCCTAAAATCCATCCCAAAAAGATCATGTTTATTTCCTTATTCTTAATATAAGTCTGGAGTCTGTAATATGGTAATTGCAAAATGATCATGTATACAGTAGTACAAACATTTTCTGGTTACATGCTAAAATATATAGAAAACACAAACGACCATACCATAGAAATATAAAAATGTACAGTTCCTTGAACCAAACAAATGGAATGAATCAACAAATTAAAAACTTGAATATTCGTTTAAAAATACATACCTTTGATTTTACAATCACAAAATTGCTGTACAACACTTGGATGCATGTTATAGAAACAGTGGAGTATGAGAATATAACCATTGGTATGAGTAAGGCACAACAAAACCTTGACACCTTTTACAACAAATATCAGTGCTACAATAAATACTGATACCTGTATTGCATTTTTTTCAATATAATCTGATTGAAACAAATGAAGAATTAATAAACGGGAACGTAAATTGCTATATCAATCATGAGTCAACTGTACAACAGTAAAAGACAACACAAATTGGCTCACACCAAAATTTGATACGTTACAAGTTAAAGGTTATTTCATTCTTCACTTTTTTTCAGGTAATAACAAATACTAATTAGTAGAAAACTTTCAGTAGAAAAACAAAACAAAGACAAACAAACAAACATCTAAGTACATGATACTAACAATAGTTTGGTGCCAATAAAGCCGAGTATTATTATTACAACTGCAGAAAGAAATTGCGTTAATAATCTTCAGCTCAACAAAGAAAAAAAATACATTGATATACGATACATACTTCATCGACTTTAGACTTATATATTAATGATGATTACAACATATGGTAGAAATACATTATTCCCAACCTAATCTTGAAAGGCAAAAATTGTAAAATAATATCACATTCATCAAAGTCAAGCCCTGTATAAGTGGGAATACTGGTAGTAGCAGTTTACTATATGCAAGCGGTGAAATATACTTCCAAAAATAAAAATAATTTTAAAAATCATCAAGTGACCATGTCCAGGTGAAAAAGTATTTATGTCATGCAGTTTGTTTGCTATCTTAGTTTAAACCTACTTATTTTAGCTCGATTGAATTGAAAGTCTTAGGGTTTTATAGACACTCTCGAGTCTGTTACCAGTAAAGAACCAATAGTGTGTATCTTTGTAGAGATTTTGAGAACGCTCTCTGAATGGGGATCCATCCTGGGATCTCCCAGTCACAAGGTGGACACCATATCCACTACATCATTGCGACCTTTAAAATAAACATATAAAGGGAACCGATCTGAAAGTCTTGGGTTGGTAGGAAACCCATGGAAAAGTTGTTGAATTCGCCTGAATTAACCTTGCACAAACTAACACACACATCAATATCTGACCAGTGTACGATGTACGCGACCAGCAGTAGGTTGCCAGAATATTTCTCTTTACTTGTATTATTTTTTCAAACACTGCATACTGGCGCAGTGCCTAAATCCGCCACATTTGGGGGGTATTTTTACGATATTTTCAAAAGTTGTTTACTGATTGACATAAAAATTCAAATAAATAAAGTTAGGTTTAATGTGCATTTACTGGCATGTTTTGGTTACATTTCAAATACTTGGCAAATGAAAAATATTTACTGAAATTGAAGGCCTAAACAATGTAAAAGATTGAGCGTCGGATTGCCTAAATCTGCCACCCCTCTTTAAAATGTTCAAATTGCTCGAAAATAATATTTTATGAATTCTGTTTTCAAAGCAACTTCTATTGACTTCTACTGACAAACTCCCACTTTTGTTTCTTTAAGGTTCATTTTCTAGTGTTTAAAATAAACACGGTGATCCGAAGTTGCTTGACATTTGACCATTGTTCTTATTTAATTTTCCATATTAAGCAGCTCGTTGTCTGTTGTTAATACAAAGTTTCAATTTCTTCAAATACTTATTTGTATTTCTAAAAATAGCTCTGAAACTGAGGCCCTGCGTGCACGTGGGACAAATAAATAGAGTTTTGAGTAGCTAGACATTTGCGCTCTTAATATGCAGTTCTTTTTGCATTTTATTGTATGTAATGCTAATAAATAATGGTTATTTTTATGCTGCTCATGCTCCCATAGACATAATATTAAAACACGATAATTCAATTTTATCATGGACACCATGCGGGGCCTCAAAATTGCGCATGCGCAGTATGAAATAGATTCCCCGCATGCAGCTTGTTTGCATTTAGGGGTTATGTACAAAATAATTGGATAAAATATTCATTTATGCTCAAATCAAGATAAAACCTCGTAAGCGTTGTTAAGGGAAAGTATCTGATTGATCGAGATCAACAAAAAAGAAAGCGCCGGTAAAGAAACGCTTATTCGGATGGGGTGGCGGATTTAGGTAAGTGGCGGATTTAGGCACTGCGCCAGTAATGGAATAAAAATATCAACCAACTTATTGTTTTTATTCAAGTAAGGCGCCAAAACTTATTTGATTATATACTTCTCTACAGATAGATTAAACTAAATGTAATTCCGCAAAGTAATGTACATAAAACATTTAAATGTGGATGGAAAATGGAATGCTGTCAGTGAGTAGTTGTAGGTGTCAGAGTATTAAAGTAATTGCTAAGTTAAAATATTTAAGCACAGAAATTTAAATATATAATAATATAGCATGTATTTAATTCCCTGGGACATATTTGATATTGCATTATCATTCCAAGAACTATTATTATCCCAAAAATTGACAATAAAAACTAAAGTTAAAGGTTTTAATACCAATGAGTTCTAACAGCTGTGATAGACTTCATAAGTACTTAAGTCTGTCTATTTTTCTAAACAAAATTTACTAAATGATTCAAAGAAAAAACATAGCCTGCTCAAGCAAGACAATATAATAATTACGTTGTGGACATTTTCCTTCATCTAAATTTTAGCAAAAACATATTCAGGAGAATGACATTGATTCACAATGCATATGAGGCATAAAACTTTGTGGAAAAAAAGTGAATGTACAAATGGAAACATTTTGAAGTCTGTTCATTTATAATTAATGTGTCCAAGTATATGCTAGCAAAACTCAATTGTGTCTTAATTAGGAAAGAGCATGATGGTAATAATTATCTAGCCATTTTAATTGTCTTTTTATAATATATGTTAAATTTACATAAAAATTCTATGGTCACACGTTTATTGATGTAATTAAAATATCAATATGATTATTTATAAAAATAATTTAAATCCAAAAAGCTCATTATTGCATGTTATTGCACAAATAATTTTTACATCATGACAAAAAAGACAACTCTTGCATAGTTATTACCAAACTCCTCACAGTAGTTACTTCCCCATTGGTGTTCTCTCAGTTACCACTGCCACCACGAGTTAAAAACTTAAGATTTGGAAGTATTCACGGGAGACAATTATGTGGAGATTGAAGATTTATTTTTTACAAAAAGTTAATTGTATCATTATAATTTTATAACAATGACATATATATATTACGAGTTAAAATGAAGAAAATAAATAAAAAGTAAACATAACAATGCAAGGATTTTACTTTGTCCACATTTTTATCATGTGCTTGTCCATGATTTTATATCGCACCAAGTGTTTGCATATGGTTACGTGGAACTTCATGCTGGCAGGGATTTAAATTTGAGCTATGCTCGGACACAGTTAAATCTCTGCGCAGAGGTTGATTCATTACAGTATGACAAATGGAAGATTGTCTCCCTTTTGTGGGTTTCATTTAAAGCTGCACAAAAGGTGAACGTGGCCAAACTCAGACTCTACAATAAAACGGTTATCTTGTTGTCTGTCTTAACAAGTATTTACTTTATTATATAACCTATGTCAGAAACAGTTGTGGTTTGCTGGATATTGTTTATTGCAAAAACACTGATCCTCCAAGTAAAACTGTTGCCAAACACTAGCTTTATTTACTGTCAAATTACGTGGCGATGCGGATTAAATCCGACTATTCACCGTTAACAGTAGGCAAAGTGCACGATACTCGACATAAAACACAAGGAACTTCAGCTAGTTTATAGTCTCATTGTGTTAAAAATGTAAACACCAAACTGTTCAAATTCCATTTATTTTATGAAAATCTGTATAGGATTTTAGCACATAATGCATTATTTCATATGTTTGTTATCGCAACATTTAACTTTTAATGTTAAGTTTATCGTGTATCACCTTGTTATTGGCTTTAAGAAAATTGCTAGACAAAACATAACTATAAAACTTCATCGGAGACTGTTGCAAGTATAAACCAGAAAAAGTATATATCTCACTATCTCTTAAAGTATATATCTCACTATCTCTTAACACTTCTAACCAAGCACAACTAACCAGAAACAAGGAACATATTATGCATAATATTTAACAATGAGTACTTGCTGGAAATAAACAATGTAGTTACAAAGTTTGTTCATTAATAAAACAAGGTAGTTACAAAGTTCGTTCATTCTCTACCAAATCAAAACTGAGTCCATTAACAAACACCTCTTTACAACTAATTTGTTACATGTATTCCTCAATAAAAACAAAACAAAAAACATAATGTACATTTATGGACATCATTAGATCTTTTAAAGAAGTAACCAACAAAATGGTAACATGTTTTTGATTGCCATAATAAATAATTTGAAAACACATGTTGGTCTTTGGAACAATTATTAAACGCAATAAATTTACTAGAAACATATCTTTCTTAGAAACTTACAAATTCTGAGAGATGTTTCTTTATTATTGGTAGAATAAAAGTTTAAGAATTCACTTTATGGTTTGTTCACTTTCAAGCAAATGTAATTTGTTCATAAACAAGAGAGCCATGATGGCCCAAAGTGCTCACCTGAGAACTGGTACAGATGAAGACCATACTGTTGTGACAGGTTTGAAAATTAAGGTATCTGAACAATACACAGAGGGGGATAGGATCAATTTTGATTTAAAACATTGGTTGGTGCAATGGGCTAACTAAAGTATGAGTTGGGTAGCGGATGTGCGTTTTTTTGCTAATGGTTCTCAAATCATTTTTCTCAATATTCTTACCTGACCCTTTTTCATTTAGTCATTGACAAATATGTGCCCAGTTAACAGTATTTTCAAAATATCACTCAAATAATTATTAAAGAAAAGATGCACAATTACAGAAGGGAAATTTTGTAGAAGTATTTTACATTTCCAGTAAATAGTTTATTTATACTTCTTATCGGTAATAATCGAAAAATCATTTATTGATTTCTGAATGTACATACCAACCTGCATTTCATTATCAATGTATACAATTACAACCATGTTCTTCTTCATTCTATCAATAATTTAATATACATAAATACACCTTTGTCTTAGATATTGGATTATATATTACATACATACACTTTAGCCTTGCATTTGTAATAGGGACTATTTAGTGCATTTAGAATGCCAAAATAATCCAATCTGAATATATGTCTTCGACTATCTTCAAATGAAGCAGTCAATTCACAAGTTTATCTTAGAGTTGTGTTCATTAGCGTCCAAACTGTTAGCATGTCTAAACATTTTAAATTCTTTTAATTTAATTTTCGGCTTATTGAAATTTGTTTATTATTTAATAAATGCTAATGATCGCAACAATGATGTTAGCCTGGTTTATTAAATGCATATTTATTTCATATAAGCAGAATATCAAGCAAACAGTGTTTTGCAGAACAATAAACTCTCAAACCATAAAAATATTAGCATATAAACTAGTTTTGTGATGCAATGCAAATTAACACAATTGAAATGTAATTTGTAATTAAAATAATTATGTAACATAGAAGTTAATTCTTGTTTGTTGTATAATAATATAAATATGAGTAATATTATATTAACGTCCTGGTGTAACCATTGGTATTTAGTTTCGAGATGTTCTCCATTAATCCACCAAAAACAAAAGCACATAACTGAAGCATCTAGGAGGACGTACTGTACAGCCTATTCTCTCTATATAATGCCATTGTCGATTTCTATTTATAGACATTTTATTTTATTTTTCTAATTAAGTAATTCGATTAAAATTTGCTTTATATATGTTTCTTTCTATAAAAACGGCAAATCCGTAAGTATATTTATTTTCTTCAAATTTAGTATTATACACATAATAATAACATGGGGCTTTAATAACAGCTCTACACATATTTCTGTAATAAACGGAACAACATAAGGCGTGTCGTGGGAAACCCGGGCTTAAAGCATGTGCGTAAAGTGTTTTCCGCACAGGCTAATCCAGGACAGCACTTTCCGCTTTTATGGTATTTTCTGTTTCAAGGAAGTCTCTTCTAAACATAAATCCACTGTAGGCGGAAAAAGTCTTCCCGGATTAGCCTGTGCAGACTGCACAGGCTAATCTGGGACAACACTTTACGCACATGCATTAAGCCCTATTTTTCCCAAGACACGGCTCACATAATCTCTTTGTACGTTTCCAGATTCAGGTCTTCAAGAGGTCTTGCTTACGAGGAGCTGTCAAACTTGCTGTACAAAGTGTTTTCCGAACGTCGTTTCAGTCTAAACACGCACACAGCAACTGTTACCAGAATGGCTACCAGCAAACCAGCGAGAGCAAATGACACAATCCAGCCTGTAATGTAAGTATTTAATGGTAAAATGCTTTATACCCTTAAATCAAACAACAGAAAACTGTGTTGGAGCAAAACAGTGGCAAACCACAGACCACAAACACCAAAAAAATTCCTGAAATGGAATGGGTCATTATAACTGACAAATACATTACACACTCTTGATGCAGTATACTTAAACCAAGCATTATGATGTGTTGTACACAGCAGCTCCATTATATCTCGATTCTCGGAGCTCAAGGCAGGGATGGCAATTCTCGTATCGATTTACTAGTCTATTTTTGACAAACGATGTTCATTACTTATACGTACAGTTATTATACAGTGAATTTAAGCCATATTTAAATAGTCCGTACATGTTTTGGGACAAGCTGGGCAATACGGACAACTTATTTTAACATCTCTGCATGGATTGCAATTGCAATACACATGTAGCAGAATTGTCATACAACTTGCAGCATGTACAGTCATTTATATGCCTATACTGGTTCCTATGTTTATGACATTTGATTTGCTAAGCAACAAAGAGTGACCGATATAAAAAAACAACAATACAATTACAGTAACAGAATTGGACATAACATATACCAAATATTCCAGATGAAACTCTGTTACATGGTTTGTTAAAAATCACACTTAGTTTTAATACTGTAAAAGTAAAACAGCTGGTGGTTTTCCATTACCTGCGGCTAGTCCACTTGCACCTTTCTCTGGCACTTCTGGGTTTGGGTAACCGCACTGCTTTTTCCAGTCCGTGGGCACGGCATCCTTTGTCAGTTGGATAAAATGATAATATGGACAGTTGAATGTGCATCCTGAAAGAGAGAAAAAGTCTTTTGATGCACTTTCATGGCAATTTCCGTGTCAAAACCTTCAAAGTGTACTACAGTTCTTTGTTAAGGGTCCATTTTTGCATTTTTCACAAAAGGCAAACACTCTGATGTTTTTGTCAGGATCTGGCCCATTTTTGGCTACTGCTGAGGTCTTGTGGTCATACAAAAAGTATGATTAACTGTGAAAGTTTGGTTAAGAAAAGATGAATGTCTGTATTTTGGAAACAGGCATTAAAAATATCAATTTATCCGAATTTTCTACAAAGTTTATTTATAAATAACAGCCCAGGACTAATGTATTATACTAGGTCTTTGAACAGACAAACACACATCAGACAGACAATTAACCCTTAGACGAACATAGATCGCTCCGCCATTCTGTTTGTCCAAGGTTGTTTGTACAAGGATTTGAAGTAAATCGATTGGATTATGCAGCCATGTGCTATCATTTACCAATGAAATATAAACCCAGAATTGGTCAATTCAATCCTTGATTGACAAGTATCTACTGTAGTATACAAGTACGACTTAAGTAATCAAGAATATGACATACCAGGCAGAGTCAAAGGCACAAATGTATCATTGTAAGTCTCATTCTTGTAGAAAAGGTTCACATAGAAACTTTTTGGTGACTCTTCGTGCAGCTCTGACACGACTGTGGAGGCGTACTGTGGGCTGACCTTGTTGAACAGGCCTAGGTTGTTCAGTAATGCTGCAACCGTTGTGTCATGCTGTAAATCAGTAACAAAGTTGTCAGTTATGTCCTAACCGTCATGTTACGAGCATTCTCTGAATAAATATAAGGTTGGTAAGTTATACTGCAATTGTCTTGTCATTCTATAAATACAGAACAGAGGGTCGTCCATTATGCTATAACTGTCATGTTATGCTGTAAATAAGTAACAAAGGTTCATCAGTAATGCTGCTACCATATTGTAATGCTGTAAATCAAGAAAAACAATGTTCTTTTCATAACATAACACAGTCATTTTTTTGTATACTAGTTTTAATCAAATAATGTGTGCAACTATGGTTGTCAATCAAAATCCAATGGTTGTAAACTGTCAAGGGATTATGAAAAAAATATATTTAACAGAAAATTGTTACTTTTATTTTCAATTCATTCTCATTTTAGTGATCCTTAGCCAATTAACATTTTACTGGTTTTGCATACTTATATAAACAAGTTTTATCAAAAAAGTATCTTGTATAAAACAGGTACTTGTAATATCTGATCATCAGTCATGGAAAAAATAGTTGCTATTGTGTACTTATATAAACAATTTTACCAAAAAAGTACTTGTATAAACAGATAATTTCTGATAATCTGTCATGGAAAAAATAGATGCACTTGTTGTTGTGAATTGTTAAAACAACGGGCAAAGTGGCAAGTTACCCCGGAGTACATAAACATCTTTGAATCATTCTTATGCCCTTCAGTCTTGTCCTTCATATTCTGAATCCATCTGGCTAGAAGGGGGCCTGCAAAACACAATAATATACAATAAATAAATATTTAAAAAAAAAAAAAAAAAAAAATATATATAGTTTGTTTGCCGTTTTAACAGTATTCAGTCATATCACAGCAGTCAGTTAACCTACTAACACTTTTCCTGGGGAAGCTTAGCCGATCTAAGCAGTTTACCAGTACTAGGTGCACATACTTATGCCAGTAACTGACAACTGCCCTACTTGAATCAGAGGTAGCGGGAGAATGGCCGTATAAATAATTTCATGACCAATTCCCACACAAGTAATGTGGCCGGGCTGGGGTTCGACCTCACAATCCCCGGATTGACAGTCCAACTCTGTACCAACTGAGCTAGCCAAGCCTGGCAAATATATAGTATAATAAATATCAATAAATATTATCAATACATATATCTTAACACAAACATGGATGTGTAAATTAATTCTAAGCAGATATTTCTGTTTTCAGTCACAGACATGAAAATCCATTGTAAACATCTTGCAATTGAGCTGGTTTTTTCTTAATAGAGCTGACGCCGACTTTGAGACTTCTAACTTATGAGTGTACCCATAGTATAATTAAGACCAGATCTACCAAAAGGCAGTGTACCAACATGTCATTTAATGTAGTAACTAAAGTGTTACCATGCTTACAAAATTGTTGCTATTACCTGATATGAGATAATGAAGATATACAGTTAATTTAAATGCAACTTTGATCGTCCATGGCATGTTGTAGTGTTTTAATGCTGCTGTCTTATCTTTCTTCATGTTTATTACACCGGTTATGTATAGTTTAGTTTAAATCTTTAAAGTTTGAAGAGCATAACTGATGCCAAAAGGTTATTGGTACTCTACAATTAATTGAGGCATGTCGTGGGAAAACTGGGCATAATGCATGTATGTAAAGTGTCATCCCAGATTAGCCTGTGCAGTCCACACGCCTCACTTAAACAGAACACCTCTGTGCAGGTATCAAACTTGCCACTTTTCTCACCCAAATGCAGACATAATACAAACTACGCCACTGCCATTTGTTTCATGTCCACATGAAAGACTGGAAGACACAAAAATTCATAGTCACCTAGAGCAGCATTATTTGTGAACATGACGAGTGTCCAAGAGGCCTAAGCTAATTTTAGACACATGAACAATTGGGACGGATTTTGAATCATAGCAGTAATTTTCTGGCTATGTACATTTTACTCAACTGTATTGATAATTTTAGTGTGGTCTAGTGCTGAGGGAGGGAAACGGTGCACCAGACGAAACCGATCTGTTCGGTATGGTGACCACAAACTAACATGCCTCGTGACTTGGAATTGAAAACTTATCCCCTAGGTAAGAAGAGTGCCACAACCACTGTGCTAGTGCGGGAATGTATGTCTAGCTGTATTACCTCCTTTCAGCATGCTTGTTTCCTTGCCTATGAAAAGCATTTCTAGCTATATTACCTCCCTTCAGCATGCTTGTTTCCTTGCCCATGAAGAGCATTTCTAGCTGTATTACCTCACTTCAGCATGCTTGTTTCCTTGCCCATGAAGAGCATTACTAGCTGTATTACCTCCTTTCAGCATGCTTGTTTCCTTGCCCATGAAGAGCATTTCTAGCTGTATTACCTCCCTTCAGCATGCTTGTTTCCTTGCCCATGAAGAGTATTTTCTAGCTGTATTACCTCCCTTCAGCATGCTTGTTTCCTTGCCCATGAAGAGCATTTCTAGCTGTATTACCTCCCTTCAGCATGCTTGTTTCGTTGCCCCTGAAGAGTAGTGTGAACTGATACGAATCCAGCTGGCGCAACTTGCCATACACTGTCAAATTTGTGGTTGAGTTCCATATCTGGTATTGCCAAGGATTTTCAGTCAAGTTGTGGCTTTTCTGTAAGAACATTAAACACTTTTATTTCAGTATCAAAGTACATCAGAGTATTTTGAAATACTATCAAGGTTTAAATAGAGTTTTACATAGAGTACCTATTTTGTGATTTGCAAGGATACCTGATAATTTTAAAACCTTGTTTCTAAGACAAGATTTTAAATAATTTCAAATTTTTTTGTAGCAATTTGATACAGCTCATCTTACCTCGCAGTATAAAGTGTCAGCTATTTTCCAGATGTTAGAAATATTTTCATGATTCCAGTGAGTCTTATTGCCCAAAAACTTGTAGAATTCCTAAAATGAAATAAGTGAAAAAGAAAGAACATCTGAAAAATCTATTTTTCTCCGGAATAAGTTTAAACATTAAAACAAGATGGCCAGGATAACCCTAGGTCCCAAGTATTTTGTAATAAGCGTATGTGCTTATAAATTAAGGTCGATCCTTTTTGTAGTTGTTTCAATGTTTATTTGTTCTGTTGTTTGTTTGGACAAAGATAAAATGTATTGCTTGTTATTTAATATACATGTGTATAGCAGGGTAATACAACCAAATAGCTGTGACAAGTACGGACTTGTCTTTTTGCATGTAAATGAAATACCAAATGAAAAGATAATCATTTACATAGACCATGGATAATGTAAAAATTGTTTCCTACAATTGCCGTGGCCTTAATGATATCGCCAAAAGGGATGATGTCTTTAATTATTTAAAAACAATAAATGCGGATATTTATTGTTTACAAGACTGTCATTTTACTTCTTTAATGGAAAAACAGATCTACTCACAATGGAACGGTGAATGTTATTTTAGTTTTGGCACTTCAAACTCAAGAGGTGTATGTATTTTATTTAAAACTAGACTACCCACTAAGGTGCATTCCATAGAAAGAGATATTACTGGAAATTATTTGATTTTAGATTTAACAATTGATACACATCGATTTACATTGTGTTCACTATATGGGCCAAACAAAGATACTCCTGTATTTTTTAGTCACATTTTCAATGTAATTGATACAATAGGAAATGACTCTTATATGATATGTGGAGATTTTAATCTTGTACTAAATGTTGACATTGATTATGTCAATTACAAAACACTAAATAATAATAAAAAATCTAGGGAATTGTTATCTTCCGTAATCAATGATAGAAGTCTAATTGACACTTTTAGGTTTATTAATGGCGATGTGAAACATTTCACATGGCGAAAGCCCAACACTGTCCAGCAAGCCAGATTGGACTTTTTCTTAGTCACTAGTAGCTATATTCAGCATATTAGAAATTCTAATATACATGCAAGCTACAGATCTGATCATTCTCCTATAACTTTGGAATTGAATTTTGGCAAGATAGAACATGGAAAAGGATTATGGAAATTTAACAACTCTTTACTCCATGATATAGAGTACCTAAATTGTATAAAACTTAAGATTGAAGAGATTAAGATGCAGTATGCTCTACCTGTCTACAATATTGATACTTTAAATTCATTAGAAAATGATCTTATACAATTTTCTATAAATGACCAACTTTTTTTAGAAACTCTGTTAATGGAAATCAGAGGTAAAACCATATCATACTCAAGCTACAAATCCAAAATGAATAAAGAAAGAGAGGGTGATATCTTAAAAGCGGTTGAATTTATAGAAAAAAACCTTACAAACGAGAATATGGAAGAACTAAATTTATTGCAACAAGAACTTGAAAATATTCGAAATTTAAAAATGAAAGGCTCTTTTATAAGAGCTAGGGCAAAATGGATTGATGATGGTGAAAAACCTTCCAAATACTTCTGTAATTTGGAAACACAACATACTACTAGTAAAACTATTCCATTTATCGAAAATGACGAAGGCAAAAAAATATTTAATCAAAATGATATTCTAAAAGAAGCGGCACAATTTTATAAAATGTTATACACAAAATCTGTACATAATGAGAATTATAATATACATGAAGACCTTAATGATATACAAACTGGAAAATTAAGTAATGAACAATCACAAGTACTGGAAGGCCCCATCAAACTGGATGAAATCGCATTCACATTAAAAAATATGAAAAATGACAAAAGTCCTGGATCGGATGGTTTCACCGCAGAATTTTTTAAAGTCTTCTGGAAAGATTTGGGCCATTTCGTTACTAGAAGTCTTAATTATGCTTTTGCCTCTGGCTATATGTCAATTACTCAAAAACAAGGAATACTTACTTGTATACCTAAAGAAAATAAACCCAGACAATTGTTAAAAAATTTACGTCCCTTAACACTTTTAAATGTTATTTATAAACTTGCATCTGGCTCAATTGCCAACAGACTTAAAACTGTCCTTGATACTCTGATTTCTAAAGACCAGACAGGATTTATTAAGGGCAGGTACATTGGAGAGAATACTAGACTATTGTATGACATAATGAAATATACAGAGGATAACGATATCCCTGGACTATTGATGACGATTGACTTTGAAAAGGCATTCGATACCCTTGAGTTTGATTTCATAGAAAAAACTCTAGAATATTTTAATTTTGGAGTAACATTCAAAAAATGGATATCCCTTTTCTTGTATAACACCATGATTTTAATTCAAATCAATGGATTCTTATCAGATTTTATTACTATAGAAAGAGGTTGTCGACAAGGAGACCCGATAAGTTCGTACATCTTTATTCTTTGCGCTGAAATACTGGCAATTAAAATTCGGAACTCGAAAACAATTAAGGGAATAGAAATTGATAATATAGAATATAAAATCTCTCAGTTTGCCGATGATACTTCTCTTTTTTTAGATGGCTCGGAAAATTCCTTAAATGCAACTCTTGATCTGTTACAAGACTTTGCTTCATGTTCTGGATTAAAAATAAATTATGACAAAACAAACCTAATATGGATTGGCTGTAAAAAGTACAGTACACATTCAATAAAAACTAAGTATAAACTAGTCTGGGGGACGACAACTTTCAGAGTTCTAGGAATTATATTTCATGTTGACTTGAATACAATGATAGACATGAATTTCTCCAGTAAAATAGAAAAACTACAAAATGTCATAAATTTTTGGAGTAGAAGACACTTAACACCCCTGGGAAAGATAACTGTTATCAAATCATTATTACTCCCCTTGTTGACGCACCTATTTATTACCCTCCCTAATCCAGGAGAAATAATACTAAAACAGATAAATAACATCTGTCATAATTATGTCTGGAATGGGCCTGCTAAAATTAAACATAAAGTGGCTATTAAATCTTATGATGATGGAGGTATTTCTATGATAGATGTCTATGCCTTTGAAAAAACAATGAAAATGACATGGTTAAGGAAAATTGTATTGTGTACTGGAAAATGTTTCCTACTGGTTTATTCATTGTTTGATGTTAAAAAATTGACGAATGTGGGAAAAGATTATGCTGAAAAAATAGTAAAAACATTAAAAAATTGTTTTTGGAAAGATGTACTTACATGTTATATTGCATATATCAATAAACAAGTTGTTAGTAGGCATGAAGATATATTAAATATGCCTTTATTTTATAACCACAACTTTAAAATAGGTCTGAATAGTATTTATAATAAACATATGTATGATAGAGGAGTTAGGTATGTTAGAGATATAGTAAGCTCATCTGGACTATTTGTGAGTAAGGATTTGTTAGAATCTTACATTGGTATACAAATTAATTTTCTATTTTATGAAGGCTTAATTAGAACAGTGAAGAACTTTATAAAAATGTCAGGCTTTGATGTTATAAAAAAGCCAGATATAGAATGTGCATTTACATCTTTTTATTTAAATAATATAGTCTTGATGCAAAACCAAAACAAAATTGTATATAAAACGTTTACCTCCAACACCGATATACCAACTTGCCAATCGAAATGGAATATATCTTTCAATAACATTGAATGGAAAAAAGTACATAGACTTGTTTTTAACATTTCCAGAGATACATACACCCAGTGGTTTCAGACAAGAATTGTGCACAGAATCCTAGGAACTAAATCTTTACTGTATAAAATGAATATTGCACAGGATAATTTATGTACTTTTTGCAAAGAACATGAAGAAACTATTATACATTTATTCTGGGACTGCTACTTTACACAAATTGTTGTCAATTATGTTATTCAATTTTTAAGGTCACATAATATGCACAAATATTCTGAAATTTGTTGTCAAACTATGATACTTGGCAGTACAAATGAAACCATGAGTGAAATAAATATTTTTATCTTAGAATTGAAAAAATATATATTTATGTGTAAGAAAAAAAGGGTCCCACCCACTATACTAGGACTAAGTAAAAGTTTACGATTATCATGGGACATTCAAAACAATGGCAAATGTCAAGAAAAAGAAAAGCAAAAATGGGCAATTGTACAGCTACTTGCCAATCCAATCCACGATGAAGTAGTGTAGTGTATCCAATATCATAATTATACTAGTTTTTTATTGTTCTAATACTTACCCGATACCATTTTGCTGTATGTCTCGCAATGATTTCAAGATTATATTGTCAGAAGTCCAAACACGATTCTTTTTTTTTTTTTTTTTTTTTTTTTTTTTTTATTTCCTTTCTTCTTTCTTTCATATTTGTGTTTGTATGTATGCCGAAAGTGAGTGTTTTTTGCTATTTTGTTGTACATGCATTCATATAAACATATTTATTTTGCCTCTTCTATAACATTATCAGTAATCTATAAAGATGTTAAAGACAACTCAACAAATATTATTATACACTAACTTTTATTGTATTTAAACTGTCTGTCTACTAACATCAAACATTGTAAGGTATGGAGCAGGATGACCTCGACCTGCACATACCTATGGACGAGGTAAATAAAGAATCGGATCAAAAAAAAAAAAAAAAAAAAAAAAAAAAACCCTAGGTCCCAAGATGGCCCTAGGTCGCTCACCTGAGTGTAACGCATCATAATGGCTTTTAACAAAAAGATTAAGATTTCAATATAGCCATATAAGGAAAATTGTGCCGCCCCTCAGAGGCCATTATTTTTAATGAATCAAAATGATTTCCAGGAATTTTGTAGACAGTCACCCAAGGAACATGTATGTGAAATTATTTTAAAATTTAGCCAGCGGTTTCAGACAAGAAGATTTTTAAAGTTTTTAATATAGCCATATAAGGAAAACTGCCTCTGCCCCCTGGCGGCCATGTTTTTTTCACAAATCAAAATGAAGGAATTTGATAGAGGGTCACCCACAGAACATTTATATGAAATTAATTTGAAATCCAGCCAGTGGTTTCAGACAAGAAGATTTTTCAAGTTTTCAATAAGTCATATAAAGAAAACTGCCCCACCCCCTGGTGGCCATGTTTTTTAACAAATCAAAATGACTTGAAGGGATTTGGTAGAGGGTCACCCAAGGAGCATTTCTGTGAAAACTATTTTCAAATCCAGCCAGTGGTTTCTGACAAGCAGATTTGTTAAGTTTTCATGTTTTTAAGCTTTTGGTTGCCATGACAATCAGAGGTTTCAACATATTTTAATAAACTGAAGGACTATGGTAAAGGACCATCACAGGAACATTCCTGCCAAGTTTGGTTTAAATCTGCCTAGTGGTTCCAGAGAAGAAGTTGTAAGTAAAATGTTGACGACGGACGACGGGCGCAGGACACAGACTGACCACAGTAGCTCACCCTTGAGCACTTCGTGCTCAGGTGAGCTAATAAAGTATAGGTCAGTAAAAAGAAGGATAATGATCTCGTTTATTTTCTTGTTACTCTAAAAGACTTCAGGATCTTGTCTTTTAAATGTGATTTACATGGAATTTATTATTTCTTCTGCATGACATATGTTGCCAATTTCATTTAAGGCACCAAATCCATTTTGAACAAAGGGTGTTTTGATTCAGAGTAAAGTTATCAAAAACACAGTTTTTTTTATATCAAACAACACAGAAAAACATTTTTAGAAGTAGTTTACACTTGCTGAAAATGAGGTATTTGTTGATATTATGCATGACAATGGGACAGAATTTAAATCTCAGCTTAGTCTGAAACTGTCATAATACATGTTAGATGTCTGGAGACAGATTGCATTTCTTCATGGAATAATCAAACTTACCCAATATGAAACACTACAGGTTTTGCATGTGTTTACCCATTTGGTAATTTCAGCATTGTTTACACTTTAATGAATGTAAGTAGATGCAATGTTGATAAAAGTTGTATGTGGTGGACATTATTTTTTTTCTAATTATAAAGATAACGTTTATAAATCTCTTGGTCAGTTTTCATGTAACAGTGAGTAACATCGTTTAGTTTGTACAAAAAAGTATTAGATTTTGTAAGATAGTTATTTAATGTTAAATTCAGATTTGGAGGCTTGAACAGTATCGGTATTGTAAAGAGAAAACAACAACCTTGTTCCTGATCTCTTCTTCCTCGATTGCGTGTGACTTCATGGTTTGTGCAACCAGCTCATTGTATCTGGGACAGTCCTCGCCCATGTTCAACATCTGTACGGAAGTGGGAGGACAACATATCATACATTTGTATATTGTCTTTAAATGTGTTATGGTATCAACACAACACATTCATATGCAAGATAAATATCACAATATAATACATCTGAGCAGAATCGTAAAAACAGCCGATGAATTAGGCAGGGCTCGCCCTGGCTGAAAATTTTCTTTTGCCAAATTTATCTTTTTTTTTTTCTCTCATGATTTTGACATCTTTGTAGGTTTTTATAAATAAAATGAATAGCCAAGAAGAAATTTCTTTAGCCAAATATTCAAATTTGCAGCCATTGGCTAATTTGGCGATTGGCAGCATAAGCCCTGGTTAAGAGAAAAGATAAAATGATAACATCCTACCTCAGGTGCACTATGTAATATTACATTGAAACAACGAGACAAAATAAATACTGAAAATGCAGAACCATACAAATACCATTCAATAATGAGTGATATACAGAAGCGCCAGATCAAATATATTGTAAAGCGATATAAATCGTTACATCCCAAATTGTCTTACAGGTGATGAAAGTGTATCAAACATGAACATTGTTTGTTCCTTTCAAAGAGCACTAGATATATGACTATATTGTAAGTTTGCAAAGAATGTGATCAACTTTCAATAGAAAGTAATATACAGGAAACAAGAGCCGCCTACGGGTGCTGGACGCTCAACTTTCTCGTATTTGATAGTATTCTGGCCTTTTGATAATATAATGGGTTTCATCACTGTGATGAAGTGTGTTGAATTTCAAGTCAAAACCTCTTATAGATATTGAGACATTTGACCTAAAGCTAAAATTCTAAGTTGAAAAAAGGGCAATAACTCCACAAAAATCCTTAATATAGTTCCCTCATCTTGGCTACAGAATGGGTTCATGACTGTGATCAAGTATTTTGAGTTTCAAGACAATACCTCTTAAAGTTACTGTGAAATTTGACCTAAAGTGAAAATTCTAAGTTGAAACAAGAGGGCCATGATGGTCCAAAGCGCTCACCAGAGAACTTGTACAGATGAAGACCATACTGTTGTGACAGGTTTGAAAATTAAAGTACCTGAACAATACGCAGAGGGGGATAGGATCAATTTTGATTAGAACATCGGTTAGTGCAATGGGCTAACTAAAGTATGAGTTGGGTAGTGGATATGCGTTTTTTTCGCTAATGGTTCTCAAATCATTTTTTTTTATATTCTTACCTGACCATTTTTCATTAAGTCATTGACAATTCTGGAAAATGCAGATTTTTCATTAAGTCATTGACAATACTGGAAAATGCAGAAAACAGTAGATTTTGATGTGTTTTTCGCAAACAGTTTTGGAGAACTAGTTGCAATGCGATAATTGCGATGGTTGTGATATAACGTAGAGTTTTGCTTTTTCTTTGATCATTTTCTGTCCAATGATGATAAATGATGTTAATGCAGGCTCTGAAGACATCAACGGTGCATGTATAAATAACTGCATGCAAGTCTTGCAACTGTTGGAAATCCAATTTTATCAATCAATTTTTATGGTCATGTGCAAACTGTGTAAGTTTGGTCAACATTGAAACAAAAATCGTGCGTGCAAGCCAATCATTGATAACTTGTTGGTTTTTTTCCAAAACAAGGGGAAATAACACTGGTGTTTCTGGCCCGATCATGCTTATATTCGACTTCACCTGCAGTCTTACTTTCATAGACAAACTGTACACGATTGGTGAAGATTGGATGAAAAATGAAGTATCTATCCTGAATAATGTCCATTTTTGCATATTTTTTTCACAAACAAAGGGCAATAACTCTGGTGTTTCTGGTCCAATCTTGCTTATATTTGACTTCAACTGTAATATCATGGTAATAGACGAACTGTGCAAGATTGGTGACGATTGGATAAAAAATGAAGACTCTATCCTGAATAATGTCTATTTTTGCATATTTTTTTCACAAACAAAACGCAATAACTCTGGTGTTTCTGCTCCGATCTTGCATATATTCGACTTCAACTGTAATCTCATGGTAATAGACAAACTGTGCAAAATTGGTGAAGATTGGATGAAAAATGAAGTCTTTATCCGGAATAATGTCCATTTTTGCATATTTTGTTCACAAACAAAAGGCAATAACTCTGGTGTTTCTGGTCCAATCTTGCTTATATTTGACTTCAACTGTAATATCATGGTAATAGACGAACTGTGCAAGATTGGTGAAGATTGGATAAAAAATGAAGTCTTTATCCTGAATAATGTCTATTTTTGCATATTTTTTTCACAAACAAAAGGCAATAACTCTGGTGTTTCTGCTCCGATCTTGCATATATTCGACTTCAACTGTAATCTCATGGTAATAGACAAACTGTGCAAGATTGGTGAAGATCAGATGAAAAATGAAGTCTCTCTACAGTGGTGTAGATTAGATAAAAAATGAAGTCTCTATCATGAATAATGTCCATTTCTGCATATTTTGTTCACAAACAAAGGGCAATAACTCTGGTGTTTCTGGTCCGATCTTGCTTATATTCGACTTCAACTGTAATCTTATGGTAATAGACAAACTGTGCAAGATTGGCGAAGATTGGATGAAAATGAAGTATCTATCCTGAATAATGTCCATTTTTGTATATTTTTTTAATAAACAAAGGGCAATAACTCTGGAGTTTGAAACACGATCTGGCCCATTTTTGGCGTCTGCTGAGATCTGATGGTCATACACAAACTGAAAGTTTGGTTAAGATTGGATGAAAAATAAAATCTATACGTTGGAAAAGGGCATTTTCCCACTTTTTTGCATGAAAAAGGGGCAATAACTCTGGTGTTACTGGTGTGATCTGACCCAATAACAATCCCATCCGAGATTTTATGGCCATACACAAACAGGGCAAGTTAGATCAAGATTGAATAAAAAATGTAGTCTTTATCGCGATAACCGTCCACATTGTTGATGGCATACGGACGACGGACAACGCCGGAGAGGTCCCCTATACCAACAGCACACCGAGCACTTCGTTATCAGGTGAGCTAAAAAGGGCAATTACTCAAACAAAATCCTTGATATAGTTACCTCCTCTTGTCTACAGAATCAATTCATCAATGTGATAAAGTACTTTGAGTTTCAAGTCAATAACTCATACAGGTATTGAGAAATTTGACATAAAGCGCAATTTTTTTTTGAAAAAGTGGTAATAACTCCCAACAAAATCCTTGAATAAGTTACCTCCTCATGTCTGCAGAATGGGGTCAGCACCATAACCAAGTATCTTGAGTTTCAATTTAATGTCTTTGAAAGTTATTGAGAAATTATATATTTAATCAAAAACATGTTAAAATATTCAAAGTTGTAAGTCCAAACAAGGGCAGATAACTCTGAAAATACAAACCACAGGATTACCTGCCTTGTTGTAATGGAGTACCCTTTTGATAGTGAACAAGTATTAAAAGTTTCAAATGGATACCTTCGATTGTTTTTGAGACATGGACTCAGAAAAAAAACTTAACCAAAAAACTTAACGCAGACGAATACGACAGGGCGACGACAATAGCATGACTTTTTTCTTCGAAAAGTCGAGCTAAAAATGCATTTCAAAATTGTTACCTGAAGATCATTACTTTATAGTCTAAGTAATTCTGTGTAACTGACGCAGTTCAAATAAGTAAAAGGAATTTAACGCCTAGGCTGACAAAGAGAAACAATAAGCCACCAACTGACAATAATACAACTGTGAATACAACATACATTGTCCTCATAAGTAGGCCTAGTGTGCACTGGAATGGGTTGCCAGGGGAGGTCAGGCTGAAACCTGGTCTCGTTGTCAGGGGGAAATAACCCTGCCAGATTGGAGTAAGCGCTCATCAGGCATCGGTCCTCGTCCGAACTCTCAATGGCAATCTGTACAATGGCAAAATAATAGCAATCTTTAATTCATACAGAGCTTTGCAATATATTTATTTTAGACCTTTTTCACCCAGAATTGTCCCTGCGCCGTCAGAGATTAAGGTATGTAGAGTGTGTTAATTTTGCATGTTTAAGGTTTTATAACATAAATGCTGTATTTGGACTAATTTTTTTTACATCTTTAGTTTCCTTGTGCATCACATATGGCAAGGGTCGAGGGCTGTATTTGTATTTTTGTTCCTTGTAAAGAATCCATAAACTGTACATTTACATATTACAATCACTAAAAATCTGTACCCAATCTGATTGCAGAAAATTTCCTTTTCAATAAATCACAATTCCCATAACAAACACAATTTTAATGAAGTTTGTAAATGTTGAGATCACTTGCAAGATTTATGGATAAAAGCCACTTACAGTCTACCATGTTCCAGTTTAACCAATATCAAGAAAGAAATCAAAGAATTTATTATGAATTATAAAATGTTACTTTTACCACATTTTGTACAAATAATACACAATATTATACAATAAATCTTGTGGGAACAGAACTCATCGACACAAATGCACCAACAAAAAAATTCACTCCACATACACATGTACAGTTCTGTTGCACAGTTGCTGCACGAGATGAATACCTGGTATCGCGAGTAAGTGCTGTTCATAAAGCCAGTGCTGATGTAGCGCTCTCTCAGTAGCTGCCCAAGGCTGTAATGCTGCTTTATTCCAATCTGCAGAAAAATTATCTAAGAGTCGTTTTATTGGAAAACTGGACACCAATTAGGGAATGTCAAAACTTGAGATGTTATGGCACAACTTTCTGTATGAAAGGATCGTTTTTAAAGGACTATTTGTGGCACGTCGTGATAAAACTGGTCTAAATGCATGTGCGTAAAGTGTCGTCCTGGATTAACCTGTGCAGTCCGCACAGGCTAATCCAGTATGGCACTTTCTGCCAACAGTGGATTTAAGTTTAGAACAGACTTCTTGAAACAGAAAATACTATACAAGTGGAAAGTGCCATTCCGGATTAGCCTGTGCGGACTGCACAGGCTAATCCAGGACGACACTTTACGCACATGCATTAAGACCGGTTGTCTCACGACGCGCCACATTTAAGGCTGAGATTAAGGTACCATTACCCAAGCTCAGGGGTTTCCACGCAAATCTGAATATTGTCCTCATCTCTTTTTAGAAATTTGATGCAGATACAACATTTTCACACTACAGTTAGGTCGCCAATAACGGATCAAACAAAGTTTACATGCCTGCTTTATTCCAATCTGCAGAAAAATTATCTAAGAGTCGTTTTATTGGAAAACTGGACACCAATTAGGGAATGTCAAAACTTGAGATGTTATGGCACAACTTTCTGTATGAAAGGATCGTTTTTAAAGGACTATTTGTGGCACGTCGTGATAAAACTGGTCTAAATGCATGTGCGTAAAGTGTCGTCCTGGATTAACCTGTGCAGTCCGCACAGGCTAATCCAGTATGGCACTTTCTGCCAACAGTGGATTTAAGTTTAGAACAGACTTCTTGAAACAGAAAATACTATACAAGTGGAAAGTGCCATTCCGGATTAGCCTGTGCGGACTGCACAGGCTAATCCAGGACGACACTTTACGCACATGCATTAAGACCGGTTGTCTCACGACGCGCCACATTTAAGGCTGAGATTAAGGTACCATTACCCAAGGTCAGGGGTTTCCACGCAAATCTGAATATTGTCCTCATCTCTTTTTAGAAATTTGATGCAGATACAACAGTTTCACACTACAGTTAGGTCGCCAATAACGGATCAAACAAAGTTTACATACCTGTCATCTTAAACGGTGTGGGTATTTTTAAAAGTGTTTATACTGAAATGCAACTCATCCTTGAGACTTTAGGAAACAATACAAACTTTCTTTGCATGTTTACAATATTCATAATCGTCTGGAAGCTTTTGACAGGTATGCTCAAAATAGCCTCGTTTGAAAATGTGTTGCAAAATGTGTTCATCTGCTACACAAAATCCATTAAAACATTTCATCAAAACTCAACTTCATATTTAAGTGCATTCAATGCAGAATCTATAATTGATATACCATTTCTTAAATGCAGTAAGTATTTTAGATTTTTTTTGTTTGAAATGAGTTCAAGTCCCCATTAGTGAATTGCCTCAGCGTGAAAGTAAACTGGGGAACATATTAAAACATTTCTGGGCTGTCAAAACAGCTAGTTATTGATAATGGGTGTGTTTTATCTGGCTGGGTGGGTGCCTGGTTGGTTTGATAACTGTTTTGGTCGTTTGTGTGGTTGTAATGTTGGGGTGGAGAGATGGTTGGATGGGTGGCTATCTAGCATTTGTGTGTTTGGGTGCAATGATCGGTGATTGGTTGACAAAGTGATAGATCTAGGTACGAACATTTTAATTTGGATAGTTTCTTTCCTGTATGTGAATTGGTGTTGTATTAACTTAATTTATTACTATTGATAAAGCTTATACAATGGTTGTTCTGACAAAAAACAACAACACTATATACAGTCGACACCCAATAGCTCGAAGTCACAAGGACTGGCAAGAAAACTTCGAGCCATCGAAACTTTGAGCCAAACGAAGTCCGGGTTAGGTTACTACCACAGGTGGAGATTCGTCTGCTTCATATTCCAATCACCAAATGAACAGTATTCAGATAGCATATACCCCTTAGTATTAAATACGTATAAATTAACTAAAAAACATATACCCCTTAGTATTAAATACATATAAATTAACTAACACCAAATATTCATTTACAGATTTTGTTAATCTTTTTTTTTTTAACAGATGTTTACACAAACATCAATTAAACTAATTCTAAATATTCATGTACAATAGCAATAAGATGCAATTCACATTGAATTTTCATTTTGTTCTCTTACTTCCTACGGATGACCCTTCGGTGTTCTGATGTATATATCCACCCGGGTTGGATACAGGGGCTTTCTCTAGATTGCTCAGCAACTGGTGATACAGAAGTTTCTGCCATTTTTCCTGTATTCGTATTTTAGCAATTATTTCTTCACAACAATGTAAAAGTGCTGATTCTCCCCAAAACACTCACTTTTATACAAAATATCAATGTCATATTTTACTCAAACCATTGAGCAATTGTATCGCTAACAAGTTTGCAATAGCAAATCGATTGACAGTTATCATGCGCAACTAATAGATTAGTGACTAAATGCGAACAGAAGTGAGATAGAGCCAAACAAACAAATTTAGGTGTCAAAACATGACTGGGACCGTGACAAACACTTCGAGCCATCAGGAAATTCGACCCTCGCAAATTTGCGCCAAACATCAGAAATTTATAAGATCTGGGCCTAGCAGTTTCAGGAGAAGAATTTTATAGTCTAAATAAACAATGTGACCCACAGGGCATAGCCACTTTCTACCCATGGGGCATAATTTGAACAATATTTGTAGTGAACAATGTTTCAAGCCAAATATGAAACCTCTGGGCCTTGCAGTTTCAGGAGAAGATTTTTAATGTCATTTTGCAATTTAAGTCTATATATACCATGTGACCCCTGGGGCGTGGCCAGTTTTGAACCCAGGAGAATCATTTGAACAATCTTTATAGAGGACTACTTTACAATGTTACATACCAAATATAAAACTTTAAACTCATTTTGCTATTTAAGTCTATATAAATCATGTTACCCCCAGGGTGTGGCCAGTTTTGACCCCAGGGGCATCATTTGAACAATCTTTGTAGATGACCACTATACAGTGTTACAAACCAAATATGACACCTCTGGTCCATGCGGTTTCAGAGATTTTTTAAATCATTTTGCTATTTATGTCTTTCAACCATGTGACCCCCAGGGCGTGGCCAGTTTTGACCCCAAAAATATTTTAAAACAATCATGGTTTTTAGACTGTCAATAACTATCAAAAGATGAAAAGGATTTGTTTTCTTTTTGAACTATGATTTTCTAAATTACCAAAGGACTTTAAAATAATGGACCGTTAGTCCAGTTAATTTATAGATTTTGCTGGTCCGAGCAAACATTTGGTGGACTCGGTCCTCGGTCCACTCGTTTACCATGAAGACTGCCCTTGCAATATTTGTTTATTCATATTTTTGAAGTACAACTGCAATATGTACCTCTGAGAGCCATCCCAGACCTTGAGGCCATTGGTCAATCTGATTCACATCGGTCGGAAAAATGTCTATTGGACTTCTGTCTCCATGGCGATATACCTATAAAACAATCATGAAATTAGCAAATTCCAAAGAATATTTACCATAAATTCAGTCCTTAGTTCCACAAACAGGACCTAAAATCTAACCTTTTTACTGCTAATATCTAATATGCTTATCCCAACCCCAAAACAAACAAACCGTCATTAAACAACCTTTTTTTAAATTTAAAGGATAATGACTGAGAGAAAGATTGGGGGTAGAAAATTACACGTTTTTGTTTGGCTGAAGCATGAGGAAAACATTTACAAATCACTTGTAAATTTTTTCCTGATGCAACAGCCAAATAAAAAACTGTCACCATTGAAATTGATAGATATATAAGTATTATTATTACAATATTTTAGACATTCTTAATTTGTAAGGTCCACTGATGGTTCAAGTATTGATTGGACCATAGGGGATGAATGCGAGTCAGGACAGCCTAAGTCATTGACGACCCAGTCCATGATGGCCCAGTTATTATATTCCAGTACAACCTATATTCATACACAAACTATTTTCAAACAATTCCCTAAAAGATACAATTGGCATTTGTTTAGAATCGTAATTTCTGGAAATTCACGTTCAGCTTGTTTCACTTACAGAAAAGATCGCAATAACTTCTTACAAATATAGTTAAATAAGAAAGGTGATAATTATGATTTTTTTATCAATTATGAAATGTTTACGATTCAGAATTTCGGCATGTGAAAACACAAACGTTTCCACGCGACATATCAGATGAAAAATGTTTTGTTTCATTTTGAAACCTTTGACCTACTTTTGTTGAATATGAAATACAATGCCATATCGTAAAAAGGTCAGACTATACAATGAGGTAATGAATTAATAATAGTCACTGTTGCTATTATGGTTAATACATTAAGTATACTTAAAACCATTAACTAGCAGTTAACATTCCCCAAAAGTTTTTTGTATATTTACTTTTAGAAATCATTACAAATATTCAGTGGAGGGTTAATGACTAAGACAACTTTCTGCCACTTTCTAGGCACACATAATTTGGGTGCTTACAAAGGAAACTAAGATTTGGGCTATTGGTTGTTTTGTTCCAAAATTCCAAACTTAATATCTGGAGATGATGAGACATCTCCCTCTGCCATACCTATGATGCACATTAAAACAATTAAATCTAAACAAATTATGTATTAAATTTTGTTTCATAAATTAAAAGTTATTGCTTTTTATTTCATTTTGGAACATTCTTGACAAATAACCACTTATTGTACAGTTTAAAATGTTGAAGTGTGAAGTCTAAACTATCCAGCACACTACAAACAGCATACCCAAGACAATTATATGTTTTCTTTTTATATTTTAAGTAAATGTACAACTATTTTTCAGAATGTAAATATTTATGGAATTGTTTAGTTTTATTTATTAATTGGATGATAAGTGACCGAAAATTGGTAGTACCGGGATATATATAGCAATAGATCTATAGGTAAAACTGGTAGTACCGGGATATATATAGCAAATGATCTATAGGTAAAACTGGTAGTACCGGGATATATATAGCAATAGATCTATAGGTAAAAAGTGATATGATTGAATGAAAATGTTAATCTTAACGACAGTCTTATGTTATAAATTGTTTATATATGTGTCCTTTTTTATTTTATTTATTGGAAAGCTATTGACATAACAAAACAGTTAAGAGTACTCAGGTTCAAGTGCTACATTTTACCACCATTTAGTAATTAGTTGTGTTAAGCCATTGTTTGCATTTACCTGTCACTAATGGTGTTAAAATTTAACTATTACCCTATTAATTATTTAAAGTGTGAAGACATATGCACTGTTATCACCCTTGTGAAATATAGTGGTTTCTGGTTGTATTGCGGGTTCTCTTGTATTGCGGTATACAAAAAATCGATAACGAGACTGATTTGCTACGCCTACAGTCAATGACATAAGGGGTTTCCTGACCCACAGTCTAGTTTTCCTTGAAAAATAAGTAAAGTTGTATCAAAATGTTCATAATTGATAGTCGGAATGCTATAAATATCTTATATGCATCTGACACCTGATACACCCGGTTGAGAGAGAATTGTTCCTAGTCTGTTGAAAAGAAAATAATGACCATAATGTGTAATGCATATTTTCGTCTGCTGACCTACTTTCATCAAGAACAATGTAAAAATTAAATGACAAAATGGTTACAGGGATATAACTACCAATACAATTAAGGAGAATTTTAAGAAAGCCCGGTTTATGGATATGGAAAACACAACTGCTTGAAATTCGATTTTTGTCAGCTTCCGTATATTGTTGGATGTTTTGTTTCTGAAAATAATATTTAAACATATTATTTTGATTGATTTTTTATCTCTTATTGGATCATCAATAATGTATAACACTGTAATTAATTTATAACGACACCCTATCATCTTGGCTTTTAAAACACAAGTAAAAGTATGGTATGTCGCTTGAGTTATTATTATTTTTCTAGATTAACAGGGCAAAAACAAAGTTGATCTACTTTGGAGATAGAAATAACCTCTGGATATCAGAAAGTTTGAAATTTAGCATTAAATTGTTCGTCATGAATACAAATGAGTGTCTTATAGAAATACCACAATACTGTTGACCTTGACCTTTTCCAGAGATATTCCAACCCCGCCTCATTATTATGCGGATGACGTTTTTATTTTTTGATGAGTTTTCATTTTTTTGTGACATAGAAGAAGAGAACACATTTGTCTTAAGAATAGTATAAAAAAGTATTTCAATTTATTTATTTATTCATCATAATACTGTATGTATCGCGATACAAGCAGAAGCCATCCTACATGTATTTGAATAGCTAAAGAAACTTTATTGAAACCCCATATTGAAAGTCAACCAGTGTCGTAACATATTTATGTTACGCTATAAATCCATACATTTGCAATTTCTGGAGGAAATCATTACATATACAAGCAAGTCAATATAAACTTTTGACTTGTGGCGTGTTTTGAGAATCGAAACTGTCAAATGCATCGAATAATACCTGAAAATAACTCTGATTAGCACACAGTGTACAATTAGGCCGCCATTGTTGTTTTATCATGTGACTACGAAATTTTCATTTGGATATTTTCAGATCGACCTTGACCTTTTTGCATGCTCAAATTGTAAACATGGTTTTCATATTCCGTAATGCATTATATCTGTACAATAACTCATGTCTCATCAGCAAACATATTGTATTAATATTGATGTAAGTGATGTTTAATCTAATATTCTTTTACCAGGTATTAAAATTATAGTGTGTTCACAAAACAATCACCAGTGAAGTAAAAATCCATGAAATGTCATTTTCGTCTCAAGCTGTGCATTTGACAACAGTCACAGCACATGTTCTGTTACTAAAAATAGATAAAAAGTCACATGACTGTGACATACCGTGAGATTCTCAATTGACGAATGTCTTCTATGTGACTGATTTCCTCCACATTTTAATAACAAAACGGTAATTTATAAGTGGTTTAGACCTTATTTTGTCATAAGTATGCTAACTAGATGTAAAAATTATCCATCTATCTAATAATGCTGCCTATTAGGTTCAGTAGTGAATGTAAAAGCTATTTTGGGCAGGTTTTTTGGTGACTGTTGATAAACAGTCAAATTCTTGAGAATTGCTGGTAGACTTTACTATGGCGGTTGCTCCATAACTTTTATGTCGCGCAAAGTCAACACATATAAAAAGTGACATTTTAAGTTATGGAAGCCAGAACTAGTATCGTCAACTCCCCTAAATTCGCGACTACCATTGATTCGCGGATGTTGTTATTGTCACGTGATCGTCTACGGCATTTGCGCATGCGCATACGTGGCCGCGGGAATTTCTTTATACATGTCCAATTGACCATGTGACCGAATATTGTGTGAAGAAACTGCATTTTAAACAGACAAAAGCATTCGACATGATACCTGATATGAAAACACCATGTTTTCTTATTCCCAAAACACCAGGAAGTTACATGTTGTGTTTTTCAATACAAATACAAACTGGAAATAGTTGTTTTCGTCCGATGTTGTAGTAGAACTTCCATATATGGGACATGATTCGGCAGTGTGTCGTAACTAAGGCCGAGCAAAGTTTTTTGTGTGTTTTTCAGTACCCTTCATTTTAAGTGAATTTTAGCCTTTTTCATAGAATTATGGTTACACAAGAGGCATTTAGTAAATTGTACAGGCTCTATTCACCTACAAATTAAAAACACACCCTACAATAATATACTGCAAACAAAATGAAAACAGCAATTGATTATGTTTTTCTTGCTTAAACTTAATCATCCTGGATTTTAGAATCTATAAGCCACCTTAAAAGAAATAATCCATTTACCTAAAAACGTTTCTCCCCACATAGTATTACTTAAATGTGCTTTTGTGATGAGGAAGAATTACATTTCAGATTTCTTTTTTTTAATAAAATTCACTGTTAAATACGATAATCCAAAACTTGATGTACATGCGGCCTAATTGAAGATCATTTTCTAGGAATGATGGGATGACGTCATATCCGCGAATCAATGATAGTTAGATAAGATGGCGACTGCTTGACACTTATGTAAACAATGTTGACCTGCTAGAAGTTTTAGACGTTGTTTTGGATAAATAAGTTAAAAAAACAGCGGTATATATATTTATTTTCAAATATTTGTGCTAAATATTATGTTCAAATTGTTGAAATAATTTGATTATTGACATTAAATGTTATGGTCGCGAATTTATGGTAATCGAGGATATTTGAACTATCTTAAACTACAAATTACAAAATTTACTTACATTTTTTGGTTGTAAACGAATATTTTAATACCACTACAAAATATTTCTGATTGTGAAATAGTAGTAATCAACATTACTTTTAAATTATGGGCCGTCAACAAATTGGTCATACCCAACACCTAGGGGATTGCTATTGACTATTGTATCATGTGATTGTAACTTCCTGCTTCACTTCCTTTAAATATGACAATTGTTTGTAATTATGAAACGTATAAAGCATGCAACTCTGTATCAGACCATTTTACAGAAAAGAAATTGTTCATATTATCGGAGAGACTGTCTGGAAAATATGAAAGTGACAATGTTCTGCGAGCGCAAAAGGAAAATGAAATAGCGGAAACGCGAAAACGTATTGCGCATTCCGTTTTTAAACAAACATTCAATCAAAGTTTTTTCCCAAATCTTGTTGAAAATGACATACCAAATTTACAAGTCGTAGTGTTGTGTCATCCGCCTGACAATGTAGAATTGAGATGAAAATGTATACAAAACAAATTTCTGTTTTCGCCATTTTCCTCTCCTGTCAATGCAAAAATAAAATGCGTCGTAAAACCAGCTAATTATTTACACGAAAGTCAAAGCACTGAACGGTATTTTGTCAAAATCGTACCTAAAAGAGTACCATAATTTGATAGGTCTGGGCGATTTTAATCAAATTAATAAAATTAATGGCGTGATTGAAATAATAATAATTGAATTATATAGATATATCCTCGATTACCGTAAATTCGCGACCCTAACATTAAATGTCAATAATCAAATTATTTCAACAATTTCAACATAATATTTAGAACAAATATTTGAAAATAAATATATATACCGCTGTTTTTTTTTTTAACTTATTTATCCAAAACAACGTTTAAAACTTCTAGCAGGTCAACATTGTTTACGTAAGTGTCAAGCAGTCGCCATCTTATTTAACTATCATTGATTCGCGGATATGACGTCATCCCATCATTCCTAGAAAATAATCTTCAATTAGGCCGCATGTACAACAAGTTTTGGATTATCGTATTAACAGTGAATTTTATTTTTAAAAAAGAAATCTGAAATGTAATTCTTCCTTATCACAAAAGCACATTTAAGTAATACTATACCAGTGGGGAAAAACGTTTTTAGGTAAATTGATTATTTCATTTAAGGTGGCTTATATATTCTAAAATCCAGGATGATTAAGTTTAAGCAAGAAAAACATAATCAATTACTGTTTTCATTTTATTTGCAGTATATTATTGTAGGGTGTGTATTTAATTTGTAGGTGAATAGAGCCTGTACAATTTCCTAAATGCCTCTTGAGTAACCATAATTCTATGAAACAGGCTAAAATTCACTTAAAATTAAGGTACTGAAAAACACACAACAAACTTTGCTCGGCCTTAGTTACGACACACTGCCGAATCATGTCCCATATATTGAAGTTCTACTACAACATCGGACGAAAACAAAAAATTTCCGGTTTGTATTTGTATTGAAAACACAAAATGTAACTTCCTGGTGTTTTGGGAATAAGAAAACATGGTGTTTTTATATCAGGTATCATGTCCAATGCCTTTGTCTGTTTAAAATGCAGTTTCTTCTCACAATATTCGGTCACATGGTCCATTGGACATGTATAAAGAAATTCCCGCGGCCACGTATGCGCATGCGCAAATGCCGTAGACGATCACGTGACAATAACAACATCCGCGAATCAATGGTAGTCGCGAATTTAGGGGAGTTGACGACAGATACATGTATTTTAAATATTCCTTGATGGCAAATTCTCTTATAGTTTGAACAAAAATCACATAACCTCACTGAAATAATTTATTTAAAGATCGTTAATTTACTAAAAGATGGTGGTAAAACAATACATTCATAAAAATATTAGATTGAAAGGACGTTGCTGTTCCAGACATGTCGGCAGTTAAATTTGGTTGCATACTGTTTCGTCTTCTCCCTTACAGCTTTCCGTTCTTAGAATCTATGACGTAAGAACCATGACGCTGAGTACGCGCTCCATTGAAGTTTTACATACGCATACAATTTGTACGAGATACTATGAATTCTGATGCTCATATTTACAATAAAAAACGTTCACACAGTTCCCATTCCTCATATTCCTAAACTTCAACCGCTGCTTTCAATATTATGCTGCGGCTTATGTTATAAAATAATGTCATATTGATCACTGGTCTCCGGGCACCCTTATTTTAGAAGTTTGTGATTCATTCAGACGGTCCACAACAAAAAAAGTAACCGTACTTATAGCGTAAACGTGTCATATGTCACCAAAACGCAAATGAATACATTAAGTCTAAACTAATTCTTCGGGTCGTTTATTATTTGAGTGATATGCGCGTCTTTCTCACCACATAACAATGTGTCGTTGGAATAGGCCTATTGTTTTAATAATCTAATTTTTATATAAATTCCTTTTTTTTTTATATCTTTTCATTGCAGGATTGTTAACAGCAAGAGACAGGGGTGTGTTTTTCATGACTTGGCCTGTATGTCGACATTCAATTCGAGTTTTGCCGGTACTAAGGTACGATTACGTGAGATAATTATAATGTCAGATATTATGTAACTGAAAGGGCAATTTGCATGCTATGTTTGGAAAGAATATGTGGAATATGGCTTTAGAAGAATCCGGTACATGTAGAGTAAGTCCTTAAAGTTCTTAATGAATTCATAATGTATTACAAATATGTTTCATCATGAAAACGAGTCGTTTGAGAAGTATTGAAGAAATAAATACGGTCGCTATTAAAATAAAAGTCCTCACAAAAAATCGCCGAATTGCTGTCATACATAGTTAAAAGAAATATGAAAGCAAATATAAAACGACATTTAAGGATATTGTATTTGTTATAATATGTATATTTAAGAAATATTTTTTTCTATCATAGTTTGTTGTCTCGAATAACCCACGGTAAGAAGTCAATATACGTAGGAATTAAGTCACGATAGCGAAGCGAATTACTGTTATTGCACGTTCCGGTATTAAAGTGTGTATGTACGATCTTACAACAGATATGGTGGCATAAATAGAATTAACAAAATAAAGTTTATTAATATATATTTCTATTTAAAATGGAATAAAAGTTAAGAACAAACATTGCTTTTAAAAGCATAATAATCACCAAATAGTTTTCGTCTGAACAAGCGGAAACTCATATACGTTGACTTAGGGTTGGTTTAGGTTACACAAAACTATGTCATATTGAAGAGGTTCCTTCGTCAATTTTGTGTTTTTCTGTTTGCTTTCAAGTTTTATTTTCACTTTGATCTGCTTATTTTGAAAATAATCGATATGAAAGATCGTACATACACACTTTAAAGGATTTAACAGAAATATTGAAGATTCACACAAATGTTGAAGTTTCTGCTTGGTGCAATATTTACTATACCCCTCAACTGCCTATAATATTTATTTTATTATACCGAACAAAAATACTGTAATTCAAATAACAAACTAGTCGTACATTGTAAACTAAAGTTTATTGTTGGAAAATCAAGCGCTCATCGACATTGATTTTTTAAAATACACTTTAATAAGCGCCTACTGATCATTAGCAGAAACGGATTTCTCGGAAAACCCGAGTTGCTATTTTTAGGCCCACGCGCAGGGTATATTTTAGTCACGCGCGGGTATATTAAAAATTATACCCCGCTCGGTGTATATTACTTTCCAACGCCATGGCATATTAAAATTATGCAGGGATTGGTATATGCGATTTTACAATGCGAAAACGAAGTGAGGTATAATAATCATGAATATCAAGTACCGACGATTCTGACGAAACAACAGTTGTAACACAGGTAAAGTTAAATGTTCTTTATTATGAGATAATTAAAGTTTAATTACTATTTTAAATGTTAATGATATCACAAACATGTAAGTTGACGCTTTTTCATGTTAACGCTTGTGGTATAAGGACGCAATAGAATATACCAAATTATACATACACTAGAATTAGGGAAACACGCTGTACGCGCAGTTCAAGACAAATACGCATATGGAGAAACATAAAGAGTTTGGTGTGAAATTCATATACACACAAAAATTTGTTAAGTTAAAGAATAAGACAATATAAAACATGTATATAAATGCATCTTATATTAAACAAGTATGAGTATTTACTAATATATTTACACGTATAATGCCTTGTTTTAAATGTAAAAGTCTGATTGTTCTACACAGTAATATATGTAAACATAGATATCCATTTAAAGGGACTATGTCATCGAGACTTTTGCTTCCCAATGCACTATACCTTATTGTATTTGATAGAAATGCGCTTTACTAAGATATGTGCATTAAATAAATAAATAATTATATAATACACAAAAAGATATTTGATAAAAACAAATTAGCAAAAATGTCCGAAAAAATTAAAACCCCAAGCGGGTATCGAACTCACGACTTAGGATGCATTTGAAGAAATGACGGTAGACTGCGCTTTAACCAACTGCGCTATCATCTTTAGTAGAGAGTGTAAACTATGGTTATAGAAAAATACTCACAATTGTGACGTCAAAATGTAAACAGAAAAAGGGCCAAACAAACACAACCCATATTGTAAATTGATTTTTATCTCAGAACGCGTACATTCTTTTCCCATTATATATACCCTGTTTTAACCGTTATTATATACAGGTTTTATTTTCTTAATTTCTGGTTGTTTTTTTAAGGCATTGCCCCCTTGAGGCCCTTTTCGATGACATAGTCCCTGACTAGTATTTTGAGAGACATGAGTATATCGATATTCTATTTTAAGTACATACATTAACACTATAATTCTGAACATTAGTCGGGTGTTCAGAGTCTTAACATCTCAAGACATCTGATGTTATATAGTCATTGTCATGGCTTGAATAAGGCACTAGTGAAATGCAAATAGTTGGCATATCAAAATACAACGTACAATTCACACATTTGAATTGGTTCTTTCCATACTAAGGCTTTTAATTAAAACGATATACATATGTTTATGAAATTACCTGTATACGACTATGTTATTAGAATACTACAACCGTTAATATGTTACATGACAAATACAAGTTCTCTTTTTGTAATTACATTCGTTCTTTGTCATTCTAATTCGATAATCCACACAGTTTCAAATATTTTCACTTTTGACTTTTGTCCTAGTACAGTGTTTGCTATGTGTTTTGAATATTTTCATTTCCAATTCAAGCTAATAATCTTCTTAGCATGGTTAAACTTATCTGCTTGTTAGCTCACCTGAGCACAACGTGCTCATGGTAAGCTTTTATGATTGTGTACGTCGTGCGTTGTACGTCAACATTTTCATTGAAACAACATATTCTCCTAAACCGTTGGGCAGATTTTCACCAAAATTCATAGGAATACCCGCAATACACGCAATACTGTACACGCCCATGTCGGTATTTTGTCTGGAGTTATTTTTCGGCGGAATTTACCGATATGTTCCGATCACCTTGTTCGTTGAGTTTGGACGCGTATTCTCTTGCATGTTCCTTTAGAGCTTTTCGTAGAATTTTCCCCGATGCAGTTCTTGGAATGCTGGCGACGAATTCCACACCGCCTCGTAGTTTCATGTAGGGCGCCACGTGACCTATGGAATATGGGCAACAATTAATAATTTATCAATAAACGTTAACAGTTAATTCAGTGTTCATTCCGAATGCCAACAAATACCCGTGTCCCATCTCAGCCTCATTTATTCTCTGTATCTAATGCTTACATTGCGCAACTTGCCGGTACTCGTAATTATAAATCTTTCCCGTCAGTCAATCACACCTAGTCTGTCACACTTCCACTCTTGCTCTAATTTTCATAGCACCCCACATTTGTTTCGCCACTAACATTTTCTGTCACTAAGTCGTTTACTTTCAACCGTTCTCATGTAAGTGTACTCACCGGTAGTCATAGGACACATTGACGCAATATTACCTGCTACGTAAGTTTGAATCTCCTCCTCAGTAGCACTGTGTCCATGTTTCAGGACAACGTACGCCCTGGGAAGCTCTCCCGCCTCCTCGTCTGGCATCCCGACAACGCCGGCGTCGGCAATAGGTTGATAGGATAGCAGGATGTCCTCCAGGGTTGCCGGGGCAACTTGATGGGCATTGTATTTGATGAGCTCTTTCAGACGGTCCACCACATACAGATAGCCGTCTTCATCTTCGCGTCCTATGTCACCTGTGTTGAAATATAAATATATGTCTCATATCAACCGCCCTAAATATATATATTCATAACAAAACTATATTCACAGCAAAGAATCATCATACATATAATGTACTTGTTTGAATGTGTTGTTAAAGCATTATTCAAATATTGTATGTTTATGTAGAGTTCCACTGGTAGAGGAATTTGCTGTAAAACACATGTTGACCTGTTTTAACCCATCCATTGTCTGTGAAGAGTTCCTTGTTATTCTCTGGTAGGTTCAGGTAACCGTTGCACATCTGAGGACCCTTGACCCATATCTCCCCTTCCTCGTTGGGACCGAGCTCCCTACCCGTGTCCACATCTACGATCTAACGATCAATATTATTTTAAATGCCATGAATATTCCTTAGAACTGATTATTATAATACATCCAAGTACATTCAGTAGCCAGATGAAATTCATTCCAGTTTTGAACAGTTTTGTTGTATTAAGTAGGGATGTCAACGAATAATCGAATATTCGAATACTTGACTGAATATTCGAATATTAAATGAGTATTCGAATGGCAAAAAAATGATGATCAAAAATTCTCCATAATAAACTAGTTTAATTCTATAATCCGCTATTATTAATTTTTCACAGTTACCTAATTTGACACGTTGACATGTTATTTAACACCATTCATACCCGTATGCGTAGTGGGAGATAACATATTAAGCAAAATGTGACAATCGAGTCGTAAACGGACCCTATGAAGAGACCGACATTTGCGCAGTTTGTACGTAACATTATTTGGGCGCTAAACTGAAGCTAATTGGAGACCGATGTTTTCACACTGACGCTAATTGGAGACAAATGTTTGACCAATGTATGATGCATTATGCGGTTTAGGTGTTACTATTAATTAAATTTCATTCCTTTAATTAGCGTTTAATGGAACAACAACATTTTTCATGCAGACTTTTAAGCATTTATTCACTCAATGTAACAAACAAAAATGAGTAAAACAGCACTGGCATATATTCTATGTGTTTCCCGATTAATCTTGGCGGATCCGTGGTCTAGTGGTAACGCACTGGCTTCACAACCCAGGGTCGCAGGTTCGAGCCCCCGCTACACCCCAACTACTAACTCGTCTTTCGCATGAGACGTTAAAACGAGGTGCAGCGTTCTAGGTGCTTCACACCGGGCACTAAAAGGCCTCTGGAGCTCGTGTAAATTGCACTATCCCTCGTAACCCAACTAACGAGTCTTCTGGGGGCGATGGCCATATGGGAGAGGATCCCGGTGCACTCGATAGAAAATGTACTACACACACATCTCAAAGTCTTCTCACTCATTAATGTGTTTATTAAATTGTCAGATTACTTTGTGTATTGGGTATCTATTTTGCGATGTTTGAAGCGTATAGATCTGTTTACTATTAATAAATGTATGACCAAGTAGATGATTCGAAATAAAATCTAAGAACTGTTTTCTATGTAGTTTTATTATGACATCAATGAATCGGATGATGATGATGATGATGGAAAAATTCGTATTAAATTCATAGAGTCGACAACGATAAGAACAGCTAGTTTTTAACGACACATTAATTCGTTTACCTATTATACATCCTGGATAAATGAACACAAAGAATCGGACATTAAAAAAAAAAACGAACGAATATTCAAATATTATTCGAATATTGAATTCGAATATTCGAATAGCGTTTTGGTATTCTTTGCCATCCCTAGTATTAAGTAAATTATTTAAATGAAAAAAAAAATCGACTTTAAGACGGAAGTGCTATGTATAAAGAACTCGCACGTACAAACGAACTAGTTATGTATACGTTATGTTGGGGGAGACAAACGATTGCTAGTGATTGCATTGCTTTTGCTTTCATTCCTTAATTTCATACCTTTATCTCCACCAATGGCAACAGTTTACCAACAGATTTGTAGCGATTTTCCATTATGGTGTTCATGTGCGTAACACCAACCTCTGTCATCCCGTAACCTTTTATAATAAATCAAAATTTATACAAACAATGCGCCATTTATTAATGACCATTTTAAAGTTTTAAAGTTAAAAAACACATACGACTAAATACGGACCTACGTAATATGATGCTGAATAATCGTGTATCTTCAAACAAGCTCTATCTAAAGTAAAATGATTTTATTCTAAATCGTTGAGTTATAGAACTGAGACTCGTTGAATTTTTCAATCCATAGCAATTGGAGGTACATGTACATATGTACATGTAGAACTCGATAAAATGGATAAATACAATTAACTGCTTCTTCCGTTGAAATTGTCTTGGTCCTACCTTGAAATATACACGACAAGTTCAGACGCTTCTTCACCGCTTCCTCTGTATCTTTTCCCAACGGTGCTGCACCGCACGTCACCATTTTCACCGATGACAGATCATATTCGGACACCTTCGGACTCTTTGAAAACATCACCATAATCGGGGGAACGACTTGCAGAATGTTTGGCTAAAATCATGATATATTGTTAGCACTACCCGATTCGTCTAGAAGCACAGAGCAAGATATAAAGTGCTAAAATACGAGGCTATTAGATGAAATCGGTTTGAGAATTAATGTTTAAACGTTAAACATTTGTCATATATGAGCAGAACAAACAGAAACGTGTTGTGGTGTCAACAGACATCATCTTGGCAAACCACAGATTGAATCCATAAAAGATTCGGTAAACCTATAGACATATAACACTTGTAACAGTTACAACGAGCAAAACAACTTACTTTGTACTTCTCTATCAGGCGCAAATAATTATCGGCGTCAAAACGGGACATAATCACAAGCCGGGCGCCAACGTAATTGGCGAAATAAGACACCATGTAGAGCCCGAACGCGTGGAACAAAGGCAAGAAAGTAACGTACGTATCGCCAGCTTTGTTTAACCCAGCAGTCCTGTAGAATCAGAAGAAAAAAGCGTGTCTTTTAGCCCTTTATCTAAGGCTACACGGATGTGTTACGCAGTTTTCGTCGCGTTTTCTATCATCTTTTACTAACAATAAGTCCAGAAGGTCATGTCAGATTTAGAGACAGAACTTTAATCAAATTAACTGTACCGGTAGTATAATAATTTAATAAAGAACTTTCTTGTAGTTTCGTATGGCTTTGTTACGCAAGCAAGTACAGTAATTATGTGCGATATATACATGCATGCTAAGAATGTACCTCAATGATATATTGTACTTATCTCTGCTTACATTTGCTGAAGAACGTGGGCAACGATGGAGTAGTGCGACGTGCAGACCGGCTTCGGGAAGCCCGTGGTACCAGAAGAGAGCAGAAGAGCCACAGTATCGTTCTTTGGGTCTCCAGGAGGGGTTGTGTATTCGCCGTGTTTTGGATTCAGCAAAGATTCGAATGTAGTGTATCCCTCCGGTTCGCCAAATAGCACAAGTTGGGGCTAATAACAACAGTGTTAGACATGTTAACGGGTCTCATATGAATAACAAATAATCCCACAACCCTTATTTCGCTGACTAGCCAATGTTCTTGAATCTTTTTTTAGAACGATAGTATCATCTTCTGTTTATGCACCTATAAATATTTCCTTCCAGTGGGGGGGAGGGGGGGAGCGACGGGCTGACCCAGGGGAATTTGACTTAATTTATGTTTGGGGTCTAATTCCCCACCCTAGAGCCAAGCATTTTTGTATAAATCCCCTCAGAGGGAGATGCTATATGGGTATCAAATAGCCCGGGGGCAAATATTACCGGGATCTAAAATCCGACCAAAGTATATTTCCCGGGCACCCAGAATCATTCGGCGTGTCAAATTCCCGCCTGTCGGAAATCGCTTTCAGTCTAAAGTCCCGCATATGCCCGCCGCTCCCCCCCCCCCGGGGGGGGAAATATTGATAGGTGCATTATTGGTATGGGACAGTAAAACTGATACACAGTAGATGTACATTTAAAGAATGAAACTAGAATAAAGCATTATATATGTTCAAGTAAGAAGACATCATACATTGTGTGAAGATCTAGTACCAAAATATCAATGTCCGATTAAGAAATAATGACACAAGTCTTTATTTCCAACACAAGTACAGGCAGCTTGGAAACGATAGAGACCATTAAATTACCTTGGTGACGTTGTTGTTGCTTAGAAGTTCCATAACTTCGCTGACTTTGGGTAGCAGCTCTGTTGTTGTGAACAGAATTTTGGAACCACATTGTCTGATAATTTTTTCCATGTCCTCTGTAAACGTTCAAATTGCATGTGGAGTAAGATATATTTTTCTGAATGTATGTTGAATAATTGATGGGTACAAGTATGTTGTTAAAATTTTTATTGTACGCGAGTATTGCTTTAGAATTAATATATTGTCCCATTAGGTCTGGTAAAAAATGTTGCTGAAAAATATATAGAAAGTTGATAGTTGTAGGAAGAAATAAGTAGCAATTCACACGAAAAGGCCACAATTTCGTTTTTGAACACCGAGACAGTAGAATTCTTAGGTTAATGTGTTTTCTTTGTTAGAGATTGAAAACCACGATGTTACCGTTCGGAGCCAATGCGTTGAGTGGGAGAAAAGTAGTTCCAATAAGGGCACTGGCGTAAAACAACACTAAGTAGTCCGGCGAATTGGGCGCCACGATGGATATGACGTCATCTTTCCTCGCACCTGCGGACTGCAGCCCGGCTGCTAACCGCTTAATTCGTTCAATAAGTTCTTTGTAAGTAATAACATTCTCTGTGGTACCATCAACCTATGTTGTAAAGTAAAAGATATTTAATTACCAATATGTTTATGTTGAGACATTTACAGACAAATATCGATTCTATTTGTAAATGATGCATCAGGGGATTTCTGGAAGACCTTATTATGCCCCCCATCGAAGATAGCGGGGTGTGCTTTTGTCGGTCAGTCTTTCGGTCTGTCTGTCTGTTGGTCGGTAGACCACTTTCGTGTCCGCTCTCTAAGTCCAACAGTTTTCATCCGATCTACACCAAACTTCATGAAAATGGTTTTGGATATAATATATCGGCCAAGTTCGAAAATTAGCCTAACCGCCCCATGAGTTGTCGACTTATGCCCCTTGAATTATCTGATAATGGCCTTTTAAGCGGTTTCCGCTCAAGTCCAACTATTTTCATCCAATCTACGCCAAACTTCACGAAACTGTTTTCTGGGCATAATATCTCGGCCAAGTGCGATAATCAGCCAAATCGCCCCAGAAATTGTGGAATTACGGCCCTTGTTATACATGATGTCCATGACGTTGATTTACGTTGTGGGCATATACAGATCTACTAGTATTTGTAATGCAATTTAAATTCTATTTCTTAAAAGTTGTTTAATTTTGATTGAACATTAGCTCTTTAATTTCATTTTATTTTTATTAGTATATTTGACAACATGTCAATAAATCATTTGCATATGTTAAAGTACGAGTATTTCCATGGTTCACAATGCGTTTAATAACTATAACATTGACAGAATGTTATTTATGTATGGCTCGTTTTCATCACATGTGCGTCTATCAACAAATAGTTTTTTGACAATGCTACTCTAGCGATGTCACTGTTTGTTTTGATGATTTAATTGTTGATGATATTGCACTTTGATATTTACTTAGAATATAAATCATAAGCTCGATAGAGACCTCGAACTATGATCACCATATACATGTATGTGATTTGTCACCGGATATAGCCGTACGTAGTGTGAATTATGTCAGAGTATACTTAGAAAACGAAAATAAAAGTAAACAAATCTAGTTCTATTACTAAGTTTACTTGTTAAATTAACTGTTGTCGTTTTCTTTTACACCACGCTCTGTGTCTATCGGTGTTTCTTATTCTTAACTATGAAATAATTAACGTTCATGAACAATCATGGTTTCGCACTCCTCTTTTCTTCTTGTCACATGATTTCGAGGGTAGAAAACCAGAAGGTACTAAAATGGTATTGATTTCAATGACAGTATCTTCTGGTTTTCAACCCTTGGTTTGATCATTGACTGGATTATATTTCATACCCTACATTTTATTGAACCTTATTTCATGTCCTGTATTTTCCTAACCTTTTAAGAATTAAAACGACCAGAATACCATTCAAACATTACAAATAGTAAAACAAATTATATTTACCATGGCAACTGTTTCGCCAAATATTTCCATCCGTTCAATAAGAAACTTGCCAAGATTCACGACTGGAATATCTTCTAGTTTCAAAACCATTTTTGCTGTGCCCTAATTTTCTGTAAAATACGGTGATTTTATTTCTGCACGCCAATCTTACGCTTTTAATTAACTGCGTCTATAAAGTATTTAAACTATTGTTTCATTTTATCTTATTTTTATTTTATCTTTTTGAACAATGATAGTGTTTTAAACATATTCCATAATCAGTCTATATTCGTTTTATTAATGTCCAGATATATTTATTTTGTATATAGCAAAACTGTGTAGCTATGAGTTTAAAGTAATTATGTAGTGTACATTTCCCATGCGCTTCTGTTCTATTTTTAGCCTGAATGGAAAACATATTTTCGCTCTAGCGATTTCAGCGAATACAGGCGCTGATCCAGGTTTTTGAGTTAATAGAGGGGGCGGAAATATTCAGTAACTGTAAAAGGCTGCCAAAAAAACTGCTTTTGGTCTCTCTTATATGTTGCGATACAGATAGAAAAGGAACAATTGAACGAAAGTACAGAAGAATGGGTATAAGCTCGACTACCGGTATTCACCGAATAGTTCGAGCTATTCTACTCACCCGTTCGTCAGCGTCGGCGTATTGCTCTGATTAAGGTTTGCGTGCAACAAGACCATATCTCTGTAGCCACTACATAAATTTAATTAAAACTTCACACATGTCTTCGGTGTCATTATGTCAGGTCACTGACCAAGGCCCATAACTCTGACCTGCAATTTAGCTGAACTATGCCCCTTTTTGTACTTAGAAAACAGGTTACGGTTTGCGTGCAACAAGCTCATATCTTTGTAGCTACTACAAATATTCAAATGAAACTTCACACATGTCTTTTGGGTCATTATGTTAGGTCACTGACAAAGGCCCGTAACTCTGATTTGCAATTTAGCAGAATTATGGCTCATTTTTACTTATACAATTCTGCTTAAGGATTGCGTGCAACAAGTTCATATCTCTATATCTACTTCAGATATTAAATTAAACTTCACACATTTCTTCGGGGTCATTATATAAGGTCACTGGCAAATAGCCATAACTGTTACCTGCATTTTTGCAGAATTATGCCCCTTTTTTGTACTTATATTCCGGTTTAAGTTTGCGTGCAATTACATATCTCTGTAACTACTATAGATATTCAACTGAAACTTCATACATGTCTTCGGGATCACTTACATAATGTAAGGTCACTGACCAAGACCCATAACTATGAAAAAGCTGTTTGAATAGTCGGGCGTGCTGTCCTGAGACAGCTTTTGTATGATGTCAATTAATTATGCCCCTTTTTTGTACTTATATTCCGGTTTAAGTTTGCGTGCAAGTACATATCTCTGTAACTACTATAGATATTCAACTGAAACTTCATACATGTCTTAGGGATCACTTACATAATGTAAGGTCACTGACCAAGACCCATAACTATGAAAAAGCTGTTTGAATAGTCGGGCGTGCTGTCCTGAGACAGCTTTTGTATGTTGTCAATTAATTAATCGAATAACATGTCATTGGCAACAGTATGTTTTAAGATATTGTAATGTTTAAATATCGCATTGAATAATTTTTGAGGGGGCGTACGCCGCATCCGCCCTGTACGCCCCCTGTTAACCGCCTATGGAACATCTGTTTTTAATGTGATGTAGCGGTGTGTGATAATGTCGCAGAAATTTAGAAAATATTGGACTGAACAGTTGTTGCTTTAGATTCAAACTATCATATGAAGTCGAAATCAAAACACAAACTTATATTATTCAATTATGTGTTCAAATGATAATTCGGACATATTTGCTGTCTCTAAATTTATTGATTGTATATAATGAGCGATTAAAATTGTATTATCGAAGCTTACTTGTATGAGTAAAGTAGTTTTAATTGTGTTTATATAATCAATGCAAGACATAACATTACTTTAACCGATGTTGTGTAAATTACATCATTTGTATTGTTTATATTAGTTTATGTATAAAAAGAAATACTATGTAAAGTGTATCGTGGGCTAGAGGCCTTGAACTACAATAAGGCCATACAAATTTGATTCTATGTTTAGCGTCCCCATGAATTTTCCAAACCTACCAACCAGGCAGGAAAAAACAATGAGTCAATAAAAACATTTTTCTTTTAGAACTTATTCATAGCAGTGGTTCAAGCCAAAGCAAATGTTTACCTGCAAAACTGTTATATATCATCTTCATAATGGGAACCTACTTTAACATAGTATTTTAACTGTGTAAATTGACTAGTTGCACACTATTTTCAAAATCATTGGTAAAAACACCTGCAAGTCATGTTTTCCAATTTGTATATACTTGATTTTTCACATTGTCAAAGTTGTTTTTTTTCTTCGTTCAGGCATCCAGAAACATACCAGCCCAAGGACGCAAAACATAGAATCAAATTAATATGGCCTAAACTGATGTGATGTTATATTATGTTGATCTATGATCATTTAAGTATAGTTTTTAACGTTTAAAAAAGCGTCGTATCACTGATGTGCGCAACAAAACAATGTAACGCGCGTGCAAACGCACACATATCAAACTGTGATGCAAGTCTTAAAATGAATTCGTATTATTTGTGTAATATATAGTTTTTTTAGATTTTTTTTTCGGCGGAGCTGTCTAAGATCACTTTTGACATAGATTTCATGCGATAATTATGCAGCGGGAAAATTGAATGCCAATAGAATTGGGCAAATTTTATAATTTTAGGGAATGCATACTTCAAACAATGGTTTAACGTATACAAATAACTGTTGCATACTTTTGGGGGTTAAACATTAACATAATTGTTTACGCTGTTAACATGAAGTTATAAACATACCCTCGACATATACTTTAGAACTGAGGCTTATTATGAACGTATTTTCTCATTGTATGCCATAAACAGAATGCTATATTCATTCACGAAACGAAATAACTATTTTGTTTAGCCTACATTTATATAAGCGGTACGCTCTATAAATAGCAATTGTGCAATGGTCCCGTTCATAAATCTCATTCACAGAGTTGCCGTTCCATTTAGCCTATTGATTATAGGCGGGTTCAACAAATTCCAGGAACAGTAGTGTCATTCTAAAAATAGCGCGCGTTAGCTAGCAACCGTTGTATAGCTGTATTAATATACTCGTACATGCATCAATAATAGCGTTCAGAGAATCATTAACCTAACAATTTCAATAAATGGAAATTTATATCTATAAATTTACTGTTAATTTGAAATAAAATTGTGGTTACGATTTATTAACGATTATTTATAATTGCATCGTTCTATCACCTTCTAAAGTAGATGTTATTGAATCTGTAAAAAGATGCTACAATTTCTATAAATACAATGTTATGAAAGAAGATTCGGAATACGTCAAATTGTTATTTGCGTAGCATGAATACACAATTTGCAATACTAATTATACACAGAATCCCTTGATATATCATATTTTCTACTGATATAATTTAAAATCTTCATAGTCTAATGAATTTTTATGTTTGCGTTATCAAAAATAAAGTCTTAATCAAAAATCGCTGAATGTTCCCTGACAATTGCTTTTTATTGGGATACGCAATATCAATGCTTATTTGACTTCAAATCGTTATAATATTAGTTATCTAACATGAATGGTATATTACCGGTACTATAAATGACTATATAGACTCGTCTGATACACAATTTTAATTCATTCCCGAAATTATTTTTTTCCATTGTGTATTTGTTAAATTGGCTTGACAAATTCAAATAACAATTATGTTAACCCAAATTATTTTTGTTATTTATATATCACAGGTGGAAACATGGGGCTGTATGATTGGTTTATTCACGGCATAGATAATAATGATAATTTTATTTAATTTTTAAATTAATACATTTATCTCAATTAACTTTTGGGTCCGATAAGTTTTCTTTTAGTATCCGAAAAATCTGGGGTCAAACAAGTCTCCTAATATTGGTGGGGACAAAACAATCTGGGGTCTGAGTAGTCACGTAAACGATCATCTTGGCCGTCTGTTTAGGTAATTTTTAAATGACATCTCTATATTTATTTCAACGCCGATTGTCTTTTTTAAAGACAATTCTTGTTTCGAATAAACTAGGCTTTACGCTCATGAGTACACATAAATTACAGCAACATGCCCATTATAACGAAAACAAACGAATCAAAGACGAAGAGGTCAGTTCATAAAACATAATAGATGTGTCGTGGGAAAATCGGGCATTATGCATGTGCGTAAACTGTCGTCCCTGTTTCAAGGAAGTCTCTTCCAAACATAAATCCACGATAGACAGAAAGTGTCGTCCCGTTTGAATGTGTTTATCTGAAACGCGATACTCGATAGTGCGATGATGACCACACAATATACTACGATAATGAAAACGCGATAATAAGACAGTACGATGATTGCGATATACTCTCGTATTTTCACCCTTCTACTGTCGCGATTTGAACATCGCGATATTGTAATATCGCGTTTTCGTTACCATAGTATCGTTATTTCACGTTATTATCATCGTAATGTCGCGTTATAATCACAGTATTATCGCGTTATAATCATCGCATTGTCGCGTTATCATCATCATACTGTCGCATTAAATTGGCTTTAGTTCTAATGAACGTTAATGGCGTTTATTCGACTGAAAAGTGTAAATTTCTTGTTTAAGGCCCTGTCACACTTCGAGTTCTGTATGAGTTCTGGCGAGTTATAACTCGCCGTAAAGTGGACGAGTTGGTCGCGGAATTGTTTCAAGACGACATTTGTTCGAGTTCTCTTCAACCCTGCCACGTCATTGACACGACACAAGTGCAATACTCACATTTGATCACGAGTTCAGTCGAGATATGCGTACGATATCTTTTCGACAATCGAAGACTTGTCTTCGAGAATGTACGAGTGTGGACGAGTCTGTACGACCTGTGAGGACATGAACACGAGTTTATTGCGACATTTTACGAGAAACGGAAGAGCCGATGTCGTAGGCAAGTCTCCCAAACTCGCAGCAAACGCGTGTTATGTCGTAGAACGATAATTTACGGCGACACGCTACGACAAGGGAAGACATGCCTACGGAATGTGTTCGAGTGTGTTTGAGAGAGCGCGAGATTCGTTCGACACGTGTACGAGAATAAAAAGTCGCCGAGAAGCGGAGAGAATTTTAAACGGTATAAAATTCTCGCCGCTAGTTGGCGAGTTCTGGCGACATAAAAAGACATAAGTAGACATCACTGCGACAAAGAACGACATATGTACAAGATCTACTATATGACACCAGGCGAGTTGTGGCGATTCACAACTCGCGCAAACTTGTAGCTCAAATTCGCCACAGTGTGTCAGGGCCTTAAGGCATTTTGATATCGAAAATGCTTGGTACGAAGGGAATATACACTAATATACATGTTGATTTATTCTAGAGACATCACCAGCTATCGCATACAGATAATTTTACGATTGAAAGATACTAAAACGTTATTATATTACCGATTTCTTGCGGGTTTTTTATATATATATTTTGATCGGTAAGGTGTCCATGGCATTAGAAACGATTTCTGCAAACTTTTATTTTTAATTACATATTTCTCGACTGCTGCTTTAAATCATGTACTGAATGCATATGTCGATTGCACAAATATGATTAAAGGAATGCGTAGGCATTATACTATTATACTTCCACACCAGCTTGCACTGTAGTGACATAGTTATTTGGCTACAGATGTAATACATGTTGTTTATTGACACCAAATTGTTCTGATGCACTCTGATGTTCCTTGGGATATAAGACCAGTGGTTTTTAATACAATATTGTATACATTTACAAAAAATGTATATTTTTATGAGATATACATGCCTTAGGTTACATATAGCATAACTATTGACCGTTAAAATGCCTATTCAACCTAGTAATCTGTGATATGTTTTCGATCAAAAACATTATACGATTGGCAATTTTCACAAGGATGTATGTCAGAATTTAAGAATTTTTACAATGTCTGTATACAACCATTTTAATTACTTTTACATATATTTGACATCTTAATTTTTGTTTTTAGAGTATTATAATGTGGCTAATACTACACTATATATAATAAATACAGGGAATACTGCATTTCCGTTACAGGAATTTAATAATACAGAAAATAACAGCACATTATGTCATACAACACCCCTATATAAGAGTTGTAATTGCGTAAAACATGTATATATGAATATATAACTATTATATGAATTTAAACGTACCACTTGTTATCTTTTCTACAGACGAAGCAACGCGTACATATTGACATAACAGAAATACGTGCTTCATATCTCAATTACGAAATAAATACGATTATATTTATAAACGATTAATTATTAGAAATAAAATCAAAACATATGAATACAATAAATTGACATACAGAAATAACGGCATACACACAGGTATGAGCATGTGAGCATTTGAATTGATGTACCAACGCAAAGGGTTGATACAATTATATCCTAATTAACCTGCCATCTAATACGGAAATAATGAAAACACTAAATAAATTAATCACGATAGATATTAAAAATATATTAAGCGTTATGTTCATTATAAATATTATGTAAGTCTCTTAAAGAATATATTATTTAGTAACTAACTTTCAGTACCCAACCAATTTTATGTGTTCTTTCTTTTGAGCTGGGCCCAGCTAGCTCAGGTGGTAGAGCGCTGGACTGTCAATCCTGGGATCGTGAGTTCGAGCCCCAGCCCGGCCACATAAAATAATGAAATTATTTATACGGCCATTCTCACCCTTCCTCTGATTCAAGTAGGGCAGTTGTCAGTTACTGGCATAGGTATCTGCACTAAGTATTTGTAAACCGCTTTGATCGGCTAAGCTTGCCAAGGCAAAGTGTGCGTAGGTTAACTGACCGCCGTGATATGACTGAAATACGGCGAAAAATCAAACCAAACAAACAAACAAACTTTCTTTTGACACTATAATTTGGTTATGGCTACAACAGCAAAAGAATCTGATGTAGAACAAATTGGATTATTGATTGACCTGATTAGTAGGAAGTGAGGAAATGATGACATGTTCCTTTTAAAATGATTGAACAACTGAATAATTATAGACCTAGCTATGTTATATTATTGCCTGTGGGTATATTGTATAAAGCAACATCAAGAAACACCTTTCTCCTAAATATGTTAAAAATATCCAAGCTAATGGTTTAAAATTAAAATTAATTGCTTCATGATATATACCTGTGAACGCTCTAGCCGACTGCACATTATCAATCAACATCAATATGGAACATATTCGATTAGTAATGCTAAAGAGTCCTTGTGAACCAATATACCATTGGAATATATGTGGTATGGCTAGTTTCCAAAGCAAAACATACAAAACGCAGAACTGCAATAATGCTGACAGAATAGACACGTCATTCCATATTAGGATTATTAACACATCGACACAACACACTTCTGAAACCCTGCTAAATGTCGCCTGGTATATGTCGGGGAACTCCTTGAATGCAATTACAGATATCAAAACCGATGCAGGCGACAAACACGCCTTAAACATCATCGCGTATAGCACATAGCCCAGAACAAGTTTTATGGTCAGCAGACATTTCAGCGAGCAGCTTCGTTTTCGAACATTGTCAGCTTTAACAGTGTTTTCCACTATTAGCGAGGTTCTTATTGTTCGACCATTTTGGTTAAATGCAGCAGACTCTATGCGATCAGTGGAATCTCCGTTTGTTCCAAACAATGATTCCAAGTTGTTAGCAAATATTCCATATCCAAACGAAAATCTTGTTGGGTCATAGCCCCACGACTCACTACTTGTTGGGCTATAAAGGTAAGGGTTAGAGGACTGTCCACTGTGTAACTCAGTGTCATATTGCGAAAGTCTTTTTCGGCGATAGGGAACTGACTCTGTTGGTCCTAGGTGATCGTCAAAGTTTCTTATCCCGTCCTCAATGAAACGTGCTGGCGATCGTATTGATTTAGAACTAGAATCAGAATAATTTGAGTGTTTCGTATTGCTATCACCTTCACTTATTTCCCCTGTATTTTTGCATTGCTTATTTCTTCTTTTTGTGGGATATGGTGAATTTGACTTCGCAGAAGGGGGAACTGTAGACGCCTCTTCTAGAAGATTGGCTATTGTCCTGCTTTCCGGGAATGCTTTCCATATGTCGTCGAAATTAACTGTCCCCTGTCCTCGAACTTTGCATTTTTTCCTGCAAGCTGGGCATTTAAAATCTCTCTTCAGGATCCGTTTCTCTTCGTTTAAACACTCGTTTGTTATTAGAGTTTCTAGGCATGACTTACAGAACGAGTGCTGACACGGCAGAATACGGGGGTCCCGGAATCTCTCCATGCAGATTTGACATTCTAGAAGACTTTCATGGCACTTGATGTTGATTGAGTTAGCCATCGTGGTTAATGCCGTGCGAAGTACTAGTAATTGGGTTTGTATTCTGTAACGATAAAACAGATTTTGCTTTAAATATACTTTTACTACTACTACTACTACTACTACTACTACTACTACTACTACTACTACTACTACTACTACTACTGCTGCTGCTACTACTACTATTACAACAACTATAACTAATATCACTACTACTAATTTTTAGTTTATTTCAGTTTGTTTAAATCAAGTACTTCGTAGTTTTTTTTTACTTCGAACAGGACAACTGCACTACCACTTACTAACCAAAATCAAACCCAACGTCGCCTTGAAGTGTTGTTTTAACCGCACATTGTTGTATGCCATTGTGTCAGATGTTAAACCTTTTGTTATGAATGGAGATTCGTTGTAAACATAAATTGAAAAATATGTTACCTTTTTAGTTGAGAATATATCCCTGGTGAAAATTCGGTCAATTGACTGGCGTTTATTTAACATTGCAGTAACCACGTGATAGTAGTAATTTACACGGACTTTGATTTTCGTTACTGATACTGATTACGGTTTAGAAAGTCATTTGATAAAAGCTCGACATATAGAGCTAAAGATATGTTAAACGTGATATTATTTTAATGTTGAAAGCGAGACAGTTTGCAAAACAAAATAAAACTGAAGTTGCTCCAAGTCCAAACGCATTAAAAATCGTATCTATCTTGTTTGGTCAAAATTAATTTAAAGACACAGTTTTTGTAGGTACGTAAAGGAAAAGTGGAATATATTTATACTCATTACATATTAGATGTCCATAACCTTAATGAAATGTATATCTTAGAGAGTCATTGAAAAGCAGAAAATGGGGGAAACACGCGTTTTTTAACTTTAGAAAAATTTGGGTTATTAGATTGTTATGGCGGGCGGACGGGTTTATGGCGGGCGGGCGATCTAGCGGCGTGCGGCGTCCAACTGAGGTTTTCGTTCAATAACTAAAGAACGAATTGAGAAATTTTAATGAAATTTCATACATATGTACATTGTGTCAAAACCTCGCTTGGCATTGCATATGGGTTGGGTGGGGTCAAGGTCAAGGTCACTATTACTAAAAATAGACAAACGGTTTCCGCTCAATAACTCAAGAACGAATTGAGCTATTGTAATAAAACTTTATACTTAGATATAAGGTATTACAAAAGCTCAATTCGTTCTTAGATACATTGCTTTGTATTGCATATGGGGTGGGTGGTGAGGTCAAGCCTTGTGTTTTATCCAGACCTAATCAGCGTGGCGCCGCGCCACGCCCCTTTATTGATCCGCCACCCTGCCCTTTTCAAAGGCAATTAGCGCCTCGTGCCCTCTTGTCTATCGACTGTATTGATTGTTTAAGAGGGCCCTTTGTGATGGCATGTTATTATAATTTAATCTGTGACCACCTGATAAGATCAGCAGTAGGGGCAGTCAGATTACGAGTTTGTGTCCAGATACAATAAAATTATGCTTAAACTATGAAAAATACACGTGTTTACAATATTTCTTCCAATAATAACCAAAAATCCCTGAAAAAAAAAGAATTGCACGCCTAGCTATAATTTCGGACAAACATATTCGGATAAATTATTTCACTCCGAATTTCAATGTTGGTTTTCTTAATGTTCAGTCTTGACTTTTGCTTTTCATCATTAATCAAAATAGTAGTAGCAAGGTCATCATCAACAGCATAATTCATATAAACCATAATGATGAAAATAAAAATATTTCCTACAATAAAAAAGATGTAAAAAATAAAAATTATATCAGAGTAATAGGATTTTACTAATAATAAAGTTGATTTTAACTTGCCCATAAACCGTTTTAGTTTAAAAGTTGTCTTGTTTGATTGCCGATTGGAAATACTTATGAATAAAAAAATAAATAAGTTTGTTTATCTTTACGAATAATATAACTTAATAATAAGAAGAACTTATAATATTGGAAAATAAAAATGTGTTGATAAATTGACTAAATAATCATCAAATATATGAAAGGAATTAGTCAGTAATACTTCAAGAAAACACTATTTAAATCTAATGTGCCCTTTTTAACAGTGTCACCGCGCACATAATGCCCCTTTTGAAATCAAGCGCCATGCTCATCTGCCCTTCTTGAATTAAACACTAGGTCATTGTAGGTCAAGGTTGGGGGTACTTAAAATCGAAAACGGTTTCCGCTCAATAACTCGATAACGAATTGAGATATTGTTAATGAAACTTTATATATTGCTATCAAGATCTCGCTTGAGGTTGCATATAGGGTGCGTGGGGTCATGGTGAATCTCACCGTTACTGAAAATAGAAATATGGTTTCCGCTCAATAACTCGAGAACGAATTGAGATATTGTAATGAAACTTCATATGTAAATACCTTATATAAAGACCTCTCTTGGGATTACAAAAAGGATGTTTCGAATCAAGGTCAATGTCACTATTACTAAAACTAAAAATATGGTTTTCGCTCAATAACTCAAGAAATAATTGAAATACTGCAATTAAACTTCATATATACATACCTTATATCAAGACCTTGCTTGGGATTGCTTCTGTGGTGGGTTGAGTAACGGTCAATGTCACTGTTACTATAAAGAAGCACAGTTTGTACTCAATACCTGAAGAACGCATTGATATGCTGTAATGAAACTTTATACATAGGTACCTTATTCATTGACCTCGCTTGGGATCGCATATGGGGTGGTGTGTCAAGGTCAAGGTCACTGTTACTAAAATTAGAAAAACGGTTTCCGCTCAACAACGCAAGAATAAATAAGAATTGTTCAATGAAACTTCATACATAAATATCTTATTGCGAGACCTCGCTTAGGATTGCATATGAGGTGGGTGGGGTAAAGGTCAAGGTCACTGTTACTAAAAATAGAAATATAGACAAATGGTCTCCACTCAATAATTGGAGAACGAATTGAGATATTATAATGAATCTTCATACATAGATACCTTATAGCGAGACCTCACTTGGGTTTGCACATAGTATGGGTGGGGTCCAGGTTGATGTTACTAAAATGGAAAAAAAAAGGTTTGTTGGTCAATAACTTTGGTTTTGCTTCACATTTTTTTTGAAAGTTAGAGTGTATGTAGCTTATATGAAGCCAAAGGCTGGGATTGATTATATGGTTAATGGGGACAAGTTTAAGGTCACTGTTATTAAAAATAGGACAGGCATCATACATGTATTCTACCTGTTGGTGCACATGACAATCATGATATGGATTGTCATTTCAACTGTTGAAATATATTTTTATTATAATACTAAATTGTAAGCACTTGTAAGCATTGCGTTTGAAAAATGTGGTTTTCGTGGAATGTCCACGTTTCTTGTTGTTAGTCAGTCTTATCCTCTCAAAACAGTTTAAGTCAATTTTTGACGTTTCTCAACATCCAATCACATGTTGTGAAAATGTACAACCAGTAGTCCCAAAAGTATTAATCCTAACATTTCATCGGCACTTCAAAAGACATCTCCGCCATGGCCAGTAAACAATGGCACCAGCTGGTTTTGGAGGTGCAAGGTAAAAAGAGCCAGTGCAAATTCCGAGGTGGAGCTAAGAACAGGAAATTAGTCAAAAACTTAAACGTTAAGTCTGGATTCTTCTATAAATCAATAATTTAAAGCTCTGTTTTAACAATCAGACAATGTAGTTCCACGTAAAAATGATCTTGCTACACATGTACGTAGATTTTACAAAGAATTTTATATTTTTGTTTGATCATTTCAAACAAAGTTGGTATTTCATGTCATGAAATAATATTTACATTGCACATAATAAAACAACTCGTACACTGTATATTAGGTGACAGATATGCTATCATGATTTATAGAACAAATTAATAGTTGTAAAATTTTAGGCCTATATACATATAAAAACAAACAAATCTTTACAATAAAATACAGTATTTTAAATATGATCCATAGATAATCATTTACACGTTCGCCACCAACATTAGCGGTAACAATTTATTTGAATATGTCTCCGATATACAAGTTCAGGTTTTCCCTATTAATTTAATATAAACACGTATATTTAAGATTTAGTTTGGCACATGCCAAACTTAGTTGTTTAATAACGTTTAATATCTAGCAATTATTATGTTTCAGTCTATTAAAAATATACTCTATCGGCAACAGCGGCATAATGACTGATAATTGAAGCAGATTCCATTAAATGGAAAGTAAACAAAACGTGACCAATGTCTTGCAAAAAAGGTTAGATGCCTTGTGTGGAACATAATTGACTGGTCATATGAGTAGAAGCCCTGCTAGGTAAGAAACTAGTGAAGCCACATGCACATAGGGTCCATTAGCAAAATCTCTGAGTTCAGTCTATTTGTAAAGATGCTTCTCTCTTCTTTCCAAATTTAAAATAAAAAAAGATACGTCAGTGCTACTTCTAAGAAAAAAACCCATCTCACTTGATTGTAGACACTCATAAGAAAAATAATAAGGCATTCCCGATTTCGACAAAAGCACATGCTGTCTATACGCAAACTACTGAATATTAAAATTTCAAGTAATCCGGTGTCACAATACATCAAAATGCACAGGAGTCACGTCGTTTTTAGGAAATAACCAGGAAATAACTAGGAAATAACCATGTATACCAGTGTCCGTTATGTGTAATGTCTCTTTTAATAGAAGAATCGACAAGAACTATTTGATATAAGGCCTACTTTGGAGTGGACCACATGGGGTTTCCCGACTGTTTAATGGTTTATAACCTCTGAAGGAATAATTTTACGTTGTTATCGAACCATTTTGTTTATGGCCGGCAAACTGTAAACAATATTCTTCCAAATATATAATGCATAACCAGCTAATGGTTTGAAATTGAGCCAATTGCACATTTTCAATCAACAAGAGGTCAGAACATATTTGATTTGTAATGCTAAATGTTTGGTAGGGACCAATATACCCTTGGAACATATGTGGGAATTACTGTTTTCCAAAGCACTATATACACAAAGCAAAATTGCAACAATGCTGACAGAATAGATACATCATTCCATATAACGATAATTAACACATTAATAGAATGGCTTACAATTGTAAGAACTGTTGCTAAGGAAATCAGGTTAGTTGTGGACTCATATATGTCAGCGAGCTTCTTATATGCAATTAAATCTGTAAATCAAAAAATGGAAACAAACACGTCGTAAACATCATTGCGTACAGAACGTAGCTCAAAATAACTTGTATGCCCATAAGACACTTCCGCCTGAAGTATCTATTTCGAACATTACCTGCTGTATCACTCCTGCCAACTTTTTCTGGTTTTGGCGGGCCATAGTTCAAGTAACAATCCACTAGCGTTTCGAGCACGGGCCTGGCAAACGGCAAGAAGAATCGGACAAGTTCATCCTTCGAGAGATTTTCACTAAGCATGCTACGCAAAAAATCAGACGTATGTTCATTTTGAACTCCTGGGATCGGAACAAAAACATCTCGATGGAAATCGTAAGGTCTTGCACCAGTGTCACGGTAGCTTTGAAAGTAAGCCGTATCAAAACCGGTTGAGTCACTTCTTGTTCGACCATATGGGTAGAAGTCCGGGGTCCGGGTAATTGTCTTCCAAATCGGTTGAAACTTGTCTTGTTCCATCATACGGGTAGAAGCTGGCAGACGCTATGCGCTCTGTCGATTCTCTTCTTGTTTGATATGGGTAGCGCTCAGCAGAACCCATGTGTACGCCTGCAAATCTGAGCAAATCTCTTCCATTTCGAAAATCTGAGTGGAAGTCCATATGCTCAGTGAGTTCTCTTACGAACTCAGTCGAGTCTCTTTTAGTTCCATCTTCTCGTTTGCCCGGATGGATTGACATGCGTTGACTCCCTGCTGTGTAAAGCAGCGCCATGCTGCGACAGTCTCGTTATGCGTCGGTACGAAACGGACTTAGTCTGACTAAACTCATTGTCAAAGTGTCTTGCTCTTTCGCCAATGAAACGTCTCGATAGATTTATCGGCAAAGAAGTCTTTGCGCCGGATTCTAAACAATCCGATTGCGTGTTGCTGAGATTACCGTTTTCACCTTCCTCTTGTATAATGGGATTTTTTAGTTGGATATTTCTTTTAAGTCTGGGACGTGGTTTTGGCGTCGCAGAATTGGTAACTGTCCACGCCTCTTCGTAAAGATTGGATAATGTCCAAATCTCTGGAAACGCATTCATGTGTCATCGAAACTAATTGTCCCTTGTCTTCTAACTTTACATATTTTCCTACAAGTTGGGCATTTAAAATCTCTCTTCAGGACTGTTTTCTCGTCGTGTAAACACTTGTTAGTTATCAGCGTTTCTAATCATGACTTACAGAAGGAATGCTGGCACGGTAGAATGCGCGGGTCCCGGAATCTCTCCATGAAGATTTGACATTCTAGAAGACTCTCGTGGCACTTGATGTTAACAGAGTTTGCCATGGAAACAATTTTAAATCTGAATTACAAAATGTACTTGGCTAAGTGCCCTGTAAGTGTAAAAGATATTGAAAGATATTGGTTTTAACTATTTAATAATAATAATAATAATAATAATACATAAATGTAATAATAATAATAATTATAATTATAATAATACATATAATACATCTAATGATAATTATAAAACATATACTAATAATTATTATTATTACTATTATTATTATTATTAATTTTAATAATTATCAATAATACTAATTATTAAAATACGTGTAATAATAATAATAATAATAACAATAATATAAGTAGAACGACCACCTAATTTTTAACAAAACGTACAATTTCCCAAAAGACCAAAAACTAAAATTTTTCTAACAGGTAATATAGCTCTTTGCTACAACAAAAGCCTTACAAAATCTTGACGTGCGCTTTCTATGCTCTGTATATATCCGCCTTCTAGAATGTTTGCTTTTATTCTCTACAAAACCAATGTTCTCTGACATTATATTAGTTGTTTACCGTGTTGTTTTCAATGATTGTTCGTTATTTGCATACAATTAAATATATTTTACCTTCATTATTTGAGAATATCCCTATTGAAAATTCGGTCTCTGAATAAATCTGCTATTGATCCGAGTTTGTTTGCAATAGCCTTGTGGTTACCTTTGTAAACAGACTGTAAGTTTTCTATACTGATAACATTTTCTGCAAATAAATCAATTGATAACAGCTTGATATTTGTAGCTGTTTAAAATGTACGACAACGTGCGACAACGTTGTTTAAAAGCGGATGAATTTCCTCAACAAAACCAAATCAGAAGCTCCATAAAAACGCTTAAATCAAACTGATCAATACAATATTAAATGTTTATTCAATGTTTATTTGTATTTGAAGACTCTTTTACTGAAATTCTTAATTGAAGTATAATGTTGGATTAATCGAGTCATATGTTTTTAGCGCAATACATGTTAAGATTTTCATAAAATTATTATTATGGAAATATATTAAAACCATAATGTTGCTAACATTTAGCAAGTATTGGACAAATTCGGTTATAGAAACAATGGTGTAACTAACATGTGATTATTAAAGCTATTGAAAGCAATAACACTTGAATTTACTCAACTACAATTTAATATGCTAGAGGAACAGCTATCACGAGGCACGATAACATTTGTTTGAATCAATTCATGTGAATTAATATTTGGAAGTTAATCATAATGTGTAGTAACCTAGGATAACCCATGAAAGCTTGAGAGCTTATTTCCAATGTGGTCTTCGGATAACAATACTTACTTAAGTTAACAAAAACAACATAAATATATTTTAGATTTTGGAAATTGGCAGTTTCATAAATTACTATGTTTCTATAGCATATTTTGTAAACAATGTTCGGTTTAACCTAGGCAAAAGCATTTTTACATAAACATAAACTTACATGAACATCACAGCGTACATTTCAGTTATTTGTTGCATTAAAAGTGTTCATCTGGGGTCTAGTTGAATAATGGTGCATACCTTTAACAAGCACAACATTTTCTTTCATTTGCTATGAAATATTTTAGAAACATGATTAAGTCGTAATTGTTTGTTCCTGCTATCTATGTTAAGCTTTGCAAATTGGTTTTTTGTTTTGTTTCGGATTTTTCGCCGTATTGAACAGTATTTCAGTTATATCACGGCGGCCAGTTTCTTACTTTTCTTGGGTAAGCTGGTTGACCAGTACTAAGTGCACATGCTTATGCCAGTAACTGACAACTGCCCTACTTGAATCAGAGGTCGGGGGAGAATGGCCGTAGAAATAATTTCATGACCAATCCCCACACAAGTTATGTGGCCGGGCTGGGAATCGAGCCCGCGATCCTCGGATTTGTAGTCGAGCACTCTGTTGTTGCTTTTGATTCAAACTATCATATAAAGTCAAAATCAAAACACCAACATTTTGATCTATGTTCATTTAAGTATAGTTTTTAACATTTTGAAAGGCATCGTAAGGAGTATCACTGATGTGCGCAATGTCACGCACGTGCAAACGCACACATATACAAATATGAAACTGTGATGCCAGTTTTAAAATGAGTTCGTATTGAATTCGTGTAATAAAGAGTTGTTTTTAGAGTTTTATTTCGAAAAAATCTAGGCTTTACGCCCATGAGTACAACATGAATTACAACAACATGCCCAATATAACGAAAACGATCAAAGACGAACAGGTCAGTTCATATAAAATAAATATTTGCAATACGAGATATAATAATGTTTGTAATTGCTAAACAATTTTTTTATATAAGTTAACATGTTAACAGGACATAATAACTCGCCACCTTAGCATTACAAGGGCCAATCTCCTCCTTTAACAAATATTAGATAGGCCCTTGTAATCCAAAGGTGGCGATATTACACTTAAAATAAAGCGACCATATTTAAAGCAAAACGTACGTATATGGAGAAAAAACTATTCATAATAAAATTGGGTTCTTAAATTAAAAGCATTAACAATATACATGTCAGCGGCAATAAAGGGTGTGCACAGAAAATGTCCTGATAAGTTTTCTTAATGCGAGTTACAGTTGAAAATCAGATAAAATAAATTACTAATTTCGAGTTTTAACATATTTTTTCTATAAAAAAGCATCAAAAGATCCAAAAATGTAGACTTTTTGTCCCAAAGTCCACGTGCATTCACAACAAATTGCAGATTTGTATGTTTTATTTGAAAGTTATAGCGTGTAGTGACGCAGTGTAATACGGTATTCGGTTAGGACCATCGTCTTTGAATGTGTTGATACGAAACGCGATACTCGATAGTACGATGATGATCACACGATACTAAGATAATAAAAAAGCGATAAAACGACAGTACGATGATTGCGATATATTATCGTGTTTTCACCATCGTACTGTCGCGATTTTAACATCGCAATATTGTGATATCGCGTGTTTGTTATCATTGAATCGTTATTTTACGTTATCATCAACGAAATGTCTTGTTATAATCATAATATTATCGCGTTATACTCATCGTACTGTCGCGTTATAATCATCGTACTGGCGAATTATCACCTGCGTACTGTCGCGTTATCACAATCGTACTGTCGCGTTATCATCATTGTACTGTCGCGTTAGCATCATCGTCCTGTCGCGTTATCATCATTAATCGTAATGTCGCGTTCTCATATCGTCCTGTCGCGTTATCATCATCGTTTTGCGCGTTATCATCGTCGTCCTGTCGCGTTATCATCATCGTCTTGCGCGTTATCATCATAGTACAGTCGCGTTATCACCATCGTACTGTCGCGTTATTACCATATTCCTGTCGCGTTATGGTGCCCAGTCACATAGAAGAATTTCCCCTCCAAGTGACACAATTTCGTATCCAGAGTCTGATAATTAAGGTTATTATTAATTCCGATTCGTCCATTTGTACAGACGTTCTCGAAAAAAAAATATTTGAGGTTGCACATGCCCTTTGGAAGGAGATGGTGCGATTGTGATTTTCATATTAGCAGTTTCACTTTAATGCCGAATATAATTAATTGACGTGGACTAAATATCTGTCAAATGGCATGTTCGGACAGATCTGTGTCAGTGTTGTATATCCATACTCAGCTTGAAAGTTATACTAAGTTAAATCATTTACAGAATGCATATTTCGCTTGCACAAATAGCATACAAGGAATGCGTAGGCAATCGCTTATCTATTTTACATGTTTCCACACCAGCTTGCACTATAGTGACATAGTTATTTGGCTACAGATGTAATACATGTTGTTTATTGACCAAGTTGTTTTGATGCACTCTGATGTTACTTGGGATATAAGACCAGTGGTTTTTAATACAATATTGTATACATGTACAAAAATGTATATTTTTATGAGAAATACATGCCTTAGGTTACATATAGCATACCTATTGACCGTTAGAATGCCTATTCAACCTAGTAATCTGTGATATATTTTCGATCAAAAACATTATACGATTGGCAATTATCACAAGGATGTATGTCAGAATTTAAGAATGTTTACAATGTCTGTATACAACCATTTTAATTACTGTTACATATATTTTATATTTGTAGTGTATGTCTTATGTGGCTATTACTAGCCGATATATGATAGAGAGAATATTCCATTTGCCGTCACAGGTATTTAATAATACAGAGAATCCAAATTACAGCATATTGTCCATTACTATGTGAGATTTTGACCACATCCATACCCAATATAAGAGTTGTATTTGCGTTAGACATGTATAGATGCGTATATAACTAATGTTTGAATTTAAACGTACCACATGTTATCTTTTATAAAAACGCGTACATAATAACATAACAGAGATACGTGCTTCATATCTCAATTATGAAATTAATAAGATTTTATTTATAAACGATTAATTAATACAAAATAAAGGATAACAGTCACATACAGAAATAACGGCATACACACAGGTATGAGCATGTGAGCATTTGAACTGATGTACCAACGCAAAGTGTAAATTTGCCAAGAAAGTAGTAATACTTTTTTCCATTACTGTAACATACTACAATTATATCCTAATTAACCTGCCATTTCATTCGAAAATAATGCCTTTGTTGGCGTGAATGGCTACACTAAATAAATTAATCATGATATATATTAAAAAGAGGGCTGGACTGTCAATCCTGGGATCGTGAGTTCGAGCCCCAACCCGGCCACATAAAATTTCTACGGCCATTATCCCCAATCTCTGATTCAAGTAGAGCAGTTGTCAGGCATAGGTATGTGCATTTAGTAGTGGAAAACCGCTTTGATCGGCTACGCGTGCCCAGGGAAAGTGTGAGTAGGTTAACTGACCGCCGTGATATGACTGAAATACTGTTAAAGACGGCGAAACATCCAAACAGACAAACAAACAAACCTTCTGTCGACACTATAATTTGGTTATGGCTACAACAGCAAAACAATCTGATTTAGAACAAAGTGGATTATTGATTGACATGATTAATAGGAAGAGAGGAAATGATGACATGTTCCTTTTAAAATGATTGAACAACTGAATGATTATAGACCTAGCTATAATATATATTATTGCCTGGAGGTATATTGTAAAAACAACATCGCGAACCACCATTTTCCTAAATATGTTAAAAATATCCAAGCTAATGGTTTAAAATTAATTTATGGCGGGCGGGCGATCGGACGGCGTGCGGCGTCCAACTGGGGTTTTCGCTCAATAACTCGAGAACAAATTGAGAAATTTTAATCAAACTTCATACATATGTACATTCTATCTAAACCTCGCTTGGTATTGCATATGGGTCGGGTGGGGTCAAGGTCAAGGTCACTGTTAATATTTAGAATGTAAAGAAAAGAAAACATGAAAAAAAGTATTTTTAACGCTTTCGGCGTAACTCAAGGAATCGTATATGGGGTGGGTGGTGAGGTCAAGGTCAAGGTTGGTGGTACTTAAAATCGAAAAATGGTTTCCGCTCAATAACTCGATAACGAATTGAGATATTGTTAATGAAACTTTATATATTGATATCAAGATCTCGCTTGAAATTGCATATGGGCTGCGTGGGGTCAAGGTGAATCTCACCGTTACTAAAAATAGAAATATGGTTTCCGCTCAATAACTCGTGAACGAATTGAGATATTGTAAAGAAACTTCATACGTAGATACCTTATATCAAGACTACTTTTGGGATTACAAAAAGGATGTTGAGAATCAAGGTCAATGTCACTATTACTAAAAATAGAAATATGGTTTTTGCTTAATAACTCAAGAAATAATTGAAATACTGCAATTAAACTTCACATATAGATACCTTAAATCAAAACCTAGCTTGGGATTGCTTCTGTGGTGGGTGGAGTAACGGTCAATGTCACTGTTACTATATAAAAAAGCACAGTTTGTACTCAATAACTGAAAAACGCATTGATATGCTGTAATGAAACCTCATACAAAGGTACCTTATTCTTTGACCTCGCTTGGGATCGCATATGGGGTGGTGTGTCAAGGTCAAGGTCACTGTTACTAAAATTAGAAAAACGGTTTCCGCTCAACAACGCAATAATAAATAAGAACAGTTCAATGAAACTTCATACATAAATATCTTATTGCGAGACCTCGCTTAGGATTGCATATGAGGTGGGTGGGGTGAAGGTCAAGGTCACTGTTACTAAAAATAGAAAAATGGTTTCCACTCAATAATTGGAGAACGAATTGAGATATTATAACGAATCTTCTTACATAGATACCTTATAGCGAGACCTCACTTTGGTTTACACATAGTGTGGGTGGGGTCCAGGTTGATGTTACTAAAAATGGAAAAAAAAAGTTTGTTGGTCAATAACTTTTTTTTTAGTTTGGCTTTACATATTTTCATGAAAGTTGGTGTGTATTTAGCTTATTTGAAGCCAAAGGCTGGGATTAATTATGAGGTTACTGGGGACAAGGTCAAGGTCACTGTTACTTAAAATAAGACAGGCATCATACATGTATTCTACCTTTTGGTGCACACTACAACCATGACATGGATTGTCATTTTAACTGTTGAAATATATTTTCATTCTTATTGTTTGGCTTCAACCTCGTTACGTACATAGTTTCAATAAATACAATTCTTTCATTCATATGAAACCATACTCAATCAGGTCGAGAATCAGATCAGATCAGATTGAAAACCTGGTTCCGTGGCTTGACCACGTTTCTAGTTTTATTATATTACTAACGTGTAAGCACTTGTAAGCATTGTTCTGTGAAAAATGTGGTTTTCGTTGAATTTCCACTTTTCTTGTTGTTTGGTCAATTGTTAGTCAATCTTATATTTAATTATGTTTTTTGCATGTTTACCATTCGTTTTGACTCGAAACGCGCAAATAGAGACATTTGACCAGCTGTTGTATTGTTAGCAATTGTGCAAATAGTTGTGTTTCCTTGGGTGGTCCTCTACCAAAGGTGCTCAGATGGTTTCGGTCCGTTGCACGAATTGGCCGCCAGAGCTATAAATAGAAAAGTCTTTAAACGACATCTCCTAAACCACTAGATGGATTTTAATATAAATTTACAGAAATGTTCCTTAAGTGGTACTCTACCAAAATTGCACAAATAGTTCCGCTCCGTTGAAAAACATGGCCGCCAGGGGGGGGGGGGGGCATTCTTTTCGACGCAGCTGTTTAACAAAAATTTCTAAACATGCAATCACATGTTGTAAAAATTTCCAGCCAGTAGTCCCGAATGAATAAATCCTAACATCGCATCGGCTAATTTAAAAGAAATCCCCACCATGGCCTGTAAACACTGGCTAGAGCTTGTTTTGGGGGTGCAAGGAAAAATGAGCCAATGCAACTTCCGAGGTGGAGATCAGAACAGGAAATTTGTCAAAAACGTAAACAACTTTAAGAGGTAGGTCTGTATTTTTCTATAAATAAATAATTTAAAGCTCTGTTTTAAAATGTAGTTTCACGAGGAAATGATCTTGCTACACATATATGTAGTTCGATTTGCGGCAAACAAAGAATTCTATATTAAATTAATATAGTATTATTAAAAAAATCAAGACCTACCTCTTAACTTTGTTTACGTTTTTGACTAATTTCCTGGTCTGAGATCCTCCTCGGAAGTTGCATTGGCTCAATTTTCACTCACCTCCAAAAATAGGTGAAGCCAGTGGTAACAGGTCGTGTAATATGACCTTGGTAAAATCCCCGTTAATATCGCATTCGATAGGCAACATTCCATAAATAACACTTGCGTCTAAACTGCGCCTATTAATACACGCCTATTAATACATGTACACAGCAGTACATCTTTCTAAAAATATCACGCGTTACATAGCAGCAACCAATGTCTGATGTGCTAAATTACTTAAAACAAGCACCAGAGAATCATAGACAATAAGATTAATAATGAATGAAACATTATTTATATTTATAAACTAACCATGCATGTCAAATTGAACAACGGTTGTGATTTATTAAGAATGATATAGAATTGCATTTTCTCTTATCTTCTCCATAGAGGTTATTCAATGTATAAATAGACGTTGCGTGTTTCTGTAAATAGACATTGGCGGAAGCTTCGGACGTCGTACTAGTAATGTACTTCTAAACATTTGGTAAAATTTTGGTATTTTTACTGTATGTGCGTTTTATGAATGCATTGTATACTGTAATAGTTATACACAAAAACGCTTGACTTGAGACATTTTTCCCAAAGGAATATAATTGCATTCACCACTAGATAATATACGTTTTGGTTATCACAAAATGAAGTCAACTGATTATTTTTTAATTGTGACGAATATTCCCTGACGTGTGTTTTCATTGGGCACACATAGTATGCATAGCTTATTCCTGAACATATTTGATAAACGCTGATATGCATTCTCGTAATTATTTTTTTGCAAACAATGTAACTTCTAGTAAATTTGTATTTGTTTGATTAATACTAAAAAATTTGATTAAAAAAAGAATCACTGATGAAAAATATGAGGCGGTAAGATCGGTTAATTGTACGGACATTACATAACAATGGAAAAGATATCTTAACCATAAGGACTGTTCATAGTTGCATGTTTTCAAAGGAGATTCACTTTTATCATTTTACATTTTGTGCATTGTAATACTAAAATAATTTAATAAAAACGCTTCAACTATTTTTATTGTAATTGTTAAATGCCTATAATGCATTTGTACTTCTTACAGATGAACATACTGACGTTGATGACCAGATGAGTCTGACTTATTTGGGCTATTCAGGTAGCACTGAAGCTTTGACATTAAATACTGATATTCTTTTTTATTTATTTAAAATATAGTAAAACATCATATTAGTGTTTTAGGAGCTAGCTACTCGAAAATACAAGTCCGCTATTTGATATTTACTTATTTCATATTAAAGAATATTTAAATTTAAAAATAAATGCGTGTAGATTATAGATCTATGAAGAAATGAGACTGTTCGTTAATAAAGCACCAAATCAACATATGCACCAGCTTTAAATATGTATGTAGGTCTTTCAATTTACATTCTTAACAATCATTTACCACATACGCCAGATATCTTTTTTAAAGATATTTGTTGTTCCTTATATGGATATATTGAAAACTTTAAAAAATCTTCATGTGAGAAACCATTGGTTGGATTTCGAAATAATTTCACAGAAATGTTCCTTTGGTAATCCTCTTCTAAAGTTGCTCAAATGGTTCCGCTCAGTTAAAAAACATGACCGCCAGGGAGCAGCCATTTTCCCTTATATGGCAGTATTGAAAACTTTGACAATCTTCTTTTAAGAAACCATTGGTTGGATCTCGAAATAATTTCGCGGAAATGTTTCTTGGGTGGTTACCTACCAAAGTTGCTTAAATGGTTCCGCTCCGTTGAAAACATTGCCATCAGGGGGTTGACCATTTTACCTTATATGGCTATATTGAAAACTTCGAAAATTTTGTCAGAAACCACAGGTTGGATGTCGAAATAATTTCACATAAATGTTCCGTGAGTGGTTTTCTACCAAAGTTTCCCGTAAAAAGTGCTGACAGGGGACGGGGCTATTATTCCTAGCATGGTTATATTTAAAACTTTGAAGATCTTCATGTCAGAAACGAATGGTTGGATTTCAAAATAATTTCACAGAACTGTTCCTTAGGACACTCCCTACCAAAATACTTAAAATTATTTTGATTCGTTAAAAAACATGGCAGCCGGAGGGCGGGGCCTTTTTTCCTTATATAGCATATCAGGGGCCTTGTGCTTCTGACACTTCTTACTTAATAAGCCAGTGGAGTGATACAGGTGCTCGTGTGCCGTTTGTTCTCTCTAGCGATTGGCGAATATCTTTATCAACTGAATCATCACATCAGGAGCTTAATTTGGATCATTTGTAATGTTTATTCGCGTTATGTAACAACAGCTATATATATTAATGTTTAGAACCTAAAAGAATAGTATTATATAATAAATATGTAGATCTATAAACGTTAATGAGTGCTCAGTCCTAGCTTGTTATTGCACTTGAACTGAATTATATCTGATGCTTTATATTTTTTGGCCTTTTGAGAGAAAATAGTATTAGAGACAATATAAATATAAATAATATTAGAAATATTAAATACTAGAAAACAACATGCATTTGTACATTTACCATGGCAACAGTTTCGCCGAACACGTTCATCCTTTCATTAAGCAATTTTCCCAGATATAAAAATGTAAATATTAAGAAGTTACTAGTCGGGTTTTCTTTACAAGGGTTGCAATATATGGAGAATGTATTGATGTGTTGTAAATAAGGAGAAATGTGGATGTGAATTGGGCATTTTCCGGCGTAGCTGTCTAACACAACTTTGACGTTCCCATTACCTTCTTATTTCCCAACCATAGGTAGTAAAATTTCCAAAGGTGTAGTCCAGCAAGAAGAAATCTAATAGCATCGGCTAATGCGCCAATCACTCGTTCATAAACTGATCATAAAATAATGTGTTCAACATACAAAAATAAGCAGCATATCTGTATCAAGTTACCCTAACCCTAACCCTAACCCTAGGTTAGGAATACCGATTGTAATAATTACTGTTTTGTGTGTTAACAGACGGACGTATGAACAACACAGACCCGAAGGATGGTTATACTGTTTATTTTACTGTCTGTAGCATTCAGCATCACATACAACACTCTCTCTAATACCAAGCTACATTCAGTTATAAACCACGCATGCAGAGGTAATACTATACTATAGAGGTGTACTTACTAACTACATCCTCCTTTACCGTTAGATTAGAACTAAATTATTAACAATCGAAAAATATTCTGTTTTAATACTTAATTGATAATCGTATGAACAACATAAACAAGATTTCAACATAAGCAAGATTTTCTGTTATAAGTCTATAATTCGGACACTGGGTGAATGTTCTCATTTGGTAAACATCGCATAGTCACTTGAGTAGAAGTTTTTCATATTGCTTGGTGATAATTGTCAACTATAACTGATATTATGTGATTAACAAAACAATTATTTCAACGAACCATCTGAATATAAGAATTGTTATCAAAATATAGCTGTATTGTTTCTAGAGTGAAGAACACTGTTGACAAGAGTATTAAATTTCACGAATTCTTCCGACAAGAAAAATATTGATAGACATATTTCTCAAAGTAGAAATGTTCTTATATTAGCACACATTGTCAACAATCATACTCAGCGTATATCCACGGTGTTTACTGATTTTATAAGACCATTATAATGGCTCTTCACTAAAACACATATGATGTATTTTCACTGCAGTACACTTTATAATTATCAGTCACTCATCATAAAAACGTTTAGGCGGACGTCTCAGCCTTTGCGGACGTTGTTTTGGTTGTTGTTGTTTATCTGTCGGACGTTGTTGTGGTTTTTATCTGGTTGACTTTGAGTTCTGTTGTTCTGTACCTGAGTCTGCGGGTTGTACACCATTTTGAACTTTGATACGTCACGGAATACGTGTTTTCCCTTGTGTAAAACTGTCAACATTGAACATTCCTTTGCTATTACAGTTCCAGGTACCGGACCGATCGTAGTTTCGAATTTGTTTTTCTGTTCTCGTTTTAACAAAGCACGATCTCCACCATTAAGTGTACTCGGCTGTGTTCGTCGCCTTTTGTCTTTATATAGTTTATTTCTTGTCTTCGCACGACTATCTTTATCACGAATTTCGCCGTCATCATTTTGAACTGGCAGTTTCGGTAATTATGCCCCCCTTCGAAGAAGTGGGGGTATATTGCTTTGCACCTGTCCGTCCGTCTGTCGGTCGGTCGGTCGAAAGGTCGGCCTGTCCGTAGACCATTTCGTTTCCGCAGGATATCTAGAGAACGCTTTGACGTACGATCATGAACGTTGGTATGCTTGTTACTTGGGAGGAAAGGAAGACGCCTATACATTTTGAGGTCAACAGGTCAAAGATCAAGGTCATCGTTGCTAAAATAGAAAAACGGTTTCCGCTCAATAACTTAAGAACGCATCGAGATATTTTAATGAAACTTTATACAAAGATACCTTATATCGAGACCTCGCTTGGGGTACATATGGGGGCAGGGGGTGGGGTCAAGGTCAAGGTCACCGTTACTAAAAATAGAAAAACGGTTTCCGCTCAATAACTTGAGAACGCATCGAGATATTTTAAAGAAACTTCATACATAGATACCTTATATTGAGACCACGCTTGGGATTGCATGTGGGGTGGGTGGTGTCAAGGTCAAGGTCACCGTTACTAAAAATATACAAACGGTCTCTTCATACATAGATACTATATGTTGAGACCTCTCTTGGGATTTCATATTAAACAAAATTCTTAACAATTGCACATATTCACAACTTGGCTGCAAGTCGGGGGGCATACATGTTTTACAAACATCTCTTGTTTTGCTTTCAATTGACGATTGAACATGAGAATAGCTGGTGACTGACCCGTCGATGAATGAGGGGTGTTGCGATAATTGAGTAGATATTGTTTCAGCGCATCTTTGTAGTTTTCTTCTGAAACCATTATTGTTTGACTGCTTTTTGCAGTGGAGCCATGAATCGTTCTGCAATTGGGTTTCCTTGCGGATGCAATGGAGTGATACGTCTATGCTTTAAACCAACTTTCTCGGAATACTCTCGGAAAGCATGACTTTGAAATGGTGACCTGATTCCGTTCAAAGCAGATCTGGGTATCCAAATATTGAGAAGATTGATTCCAGACGCGGAATTACAGCTTCTACTGATTTGGAGCGTATTATCTCGATAATCGGGTAGCCTGAATAGTCATCCACAACTACAAGCAAATAGTCTCCATTTGGAAATACTCCACACAAATCACAACTCACTTCGGAAAATACTTGTTGTGGTAGGGGTGACGGCTTTATTGGATCTGGTGCGTTCTGTGGCATTGCTGCTTGACACGCAATACATGATTTGCAAATTTCTTCTACCACTTTGTCCATATGTGGAAACCAACAATATTCACGAAGTAGTGCTTTGCATTTTGATTGCCCTTGATGACCTTTATGTGCTAGTTTAACACATTGTTTCTGCAAAGATTCTGGTATGCATATTTGTGTACCTCGTAGTATAATTTGACCAGCACACGTTTCTACAACAGCGAGTTCAAGATTTTTGTTTACATTTTCATATAGGAGAAAATTGTCATATTTTTTGCATGTTTGATTTTTCCAGTTGTTTTTGTTGATTGCATTTATAACACAATTTAGCACACAGTCAGTTTTCGTTGCTTAAGCAACATTGGCAGCTTTCAGTGCGGTAGGCGATGCGTTATCAGTAATGGGACTGATATATTGTTCTGCTATCGTTTGAGTCGCGTGTCTTGCGTGTTGATGTCCTGAAAGGTAATCTGATATCATTTGATTTCCTGGCTTGTAGATCACCTTGAAATCGTATTTGGCTAACTTCAGTCGCCACCGTTCTAAGCGCGCAGATTGAATTTTCTTCACATTATCGAAGACTGATTGAAGTGCTGCATTGTCGGTAATCAGCTTGAATTGTTTTCCGAACACTAACAAATGGAAATGTTCTATCATGAGCACTGCACTTAGACATTCACGCTCTGTTTGGCTATATTTCTGCTGAGTAGGATTCAATGCTTTACTCTCGTATGACCCGATTTTTCCATTCTGAATAAGGATTTCCGATACTCCAACAGGGCTTGCGTCTACCCATAATTGTTTGTCTTTCTTGGGATCAAAATACGTCATGACCTTGTCACTGATTATTTCTTCTTTTACTTTCGTGAAAGCATCAGCCTGTTCCTTATTCCACAGAAATTTAATATGTTGATGCGTCAGTCGACGTAACGGCTCTGTTACCGTCGAATAATCATCCACGAATTTCGACAAATAGTTGGTCAGTTCTAAGATCTCACTTCAGAAACCGATTTTGGTTTGTCCATGTTTTTGACAGCTTCTATTTTAGCTGGGACAGGTGAGATACCGTTTTCTGTAAAGACGTAGCCGTAAAACTTAATCTTGGACTGACCAAATGAACATGTGTTCTTGCTCAACGTCAAGTTTTGTTCTTGAAGCAGTTCAATTAGAGAGATTGGCATCATGCCCTGCTCTCGTTTTCCCCAAGCAAATAATGTCGTCATCTATGTTCAGGACACCATTTAGGCCGTGTAGTGCCTGTCTTAGTTCATTTTGGAAAATTACTGGGGCTGCTGACACACCGAAATTCAAACGTTTATAACGCCATAGTCCAACGTGTGTTTGAAACGTTGTTAGGTTTCATGATTCTTCATCAAGTTCTATCTGGTGGAACATTTAAACATATCTAGACGTGAGCACACTGTTGCTCCATTTAATGTCAAAATGAAATCATCCACCGTTGGCGTTACGTTTTTCTCAGTTTTTATGGCGGTGTTTGCTTTGCGCATATCTACACAAACTTTAACTTCTTCTGGTGCATTTGGCTTAGGTGCAACTACTGAATTTGAAATCCATGGTGTTGGAATTCCCTCAATATTTTCAATTACATCCATTTTCTTCAGGCTTTCAATTTCTTGCTCGACTTGTTCACGCACGTGGAATTGAATTCTTCGCGGCGGCTGTGCGACAGGAATTACATTTTCATCAATATGAAATTTGACTTTTCTGTCCTTTAATATTCCTAGTCCAGTGAACACTTTCAGATATTCTTGTGAAAGTCGGTCATATTCATCATTTCGCCGGATAGTATGTATCTGAGGCAAGATTCCAAGATCAACTGACAAATAGTAGCTTATCAGAGTTTCATTGTTTCCAGATACAACATGGAATTCTCTTGTTAAAACGTTGTGTCTGTTCCACCAACAAAGTCATGTTTGTTTCTAAATTCACATGATTCAAACTGAGTGTTTCTTCTTCGGTTTAAAGTACTGAGTAAGTCCTGCAACTGTTTCATCATAATTTTGATTAGTGTCATCCAGTCCCAATGTTTTATATATATCATTAACTTCATCACCAGCATAGTGAAGAAGAAATGCTTTCTTTCATTTCTTAGCACTTATGTTCATTCCCGTAAATAGATTTTCTAATTTATGTACATATTTTTCCCAATGCGGACCGATTGACGTTTCTTCTGTGAAGACATCAAATTTGGGAAACTGCGGTAATCCGGCCATTATTCCGTATCCACTGTATATGCACAGAATTCTCGCTATCCTCGTCGCCAATGTAATAATTACTGTTTCGTGTGATTTTATTTAATATTGTTAACAGACGGACGAATGAACAACACAGACCCGAAGGATGGTTATACTGTTTATTTACGGTCCGTAGCATTCAGTATCACATACAACACTCTCTCTAATAACCAATATACATTCAGTTATAAACCACGCATGCAGAGGTAATATGCACAGGTGTAATTGCTTACTACTCCGATGTCAAATTCAAATATGGTGTAAGTCAGTTTGCATGAAATAAAAGTTTTCATATACAATAAATACTATTACAGTTTTTTACATGTCATTAACATGTTATTTGCAATATATTCAGTAACTCTTGGTACGGTCTTTAAATTAGCAATTTTAACATTATTACTATTAAGATGTTGTGAACAAAATTTTCTTAAACAAAGGTAGATTCGTTAGATAGATAAGAATTGCTTAAATATCTCCATAGTAGCCAGCTTAATATATTCTATAACATTGTTTGCGAGCCAATTTTGTATTGCTCGCTCCACGAAAACTTTAAATGCAACCATTGACCGAAATCCTCCAAAATTTAAAAGACATATCCTAACTATTGGCTATAAATTAAAGTTGCACATTTTCAATCAGCACCAGTATTAAACTTATACGATTTGTAAACCTAACATTTTTATGTGGACCAATATGTCCTTGGAAAATATATGTTATTATAAGATTCCATAACACAAAATACAGAATAAAGAATTGCAAGATTGCTAATAGAATCGAAACGTCGTTCTTAATTAAGATTATTAATACATTAAAATATATGTACATCATTTCAGAAAGTCCCGAAACCACGTTGTTTGTCAACAGTAATGCAGGGAACTTCTTCTTGCTGATTAAGTTTAAAACAACAAAAACTGGAGATAACCCCAGAACAGTCATCACCTTGTATAGAATTCAAAGCGGCTGTGATGCCAATAATACACTTCATCAAGCAGTTTCGATTTCGACCATTTGCTGCTGTACGACTTCCATCAACTGTTTCCGACAGGTTGCCATTCAATAATAAGACTGCCAGCTTTTCAAGCACCAATCTGGCAACAGACATTAAGAATTCAACAATTTCATCCTTCGAAGTATTGTCATTATCAATCAAATTATGCAAAACCATTGCATCTCAGTTACCATTTCACTTAAAGGTCTTGCAACTGTGTTGTGGTATGATTGGGAGTAACCTGTATCACAGTTGGACGATCCTTCATATGTCCGGTCATATGGGTAGGAGACAGTGGACTCATAGTTGTCGCCTACACAATCTCTCGAATCTGTTCTTGCTCCGTTATGTGAGTCGAATGTGGCAGCCGTTATGCTGTCTTCCTGCAAGTTGAGCATTTAAAATCTCTCTTCAGGATCGTTTTCTCGACGTTTAACCACTCGTTGCTTATCAGTGTTTCTAGGCATGACTTACAGAACGAGTGCTGACACGGTAGAATGCGCGGGTCCCGGAATCTCTTAATGCAGATTTGACATTCTAGAAGACTCTCGTCACGGTCTGTAATCACTGGCGCCACAGCTTTTTGGAGATGGATTGGAAAACGAGCCAATTATTCTTCCGAGGTGGCGCTAATGGCAGGAAGTAGTAGGAAAAGTAAATAGCGATAGAGGGTGAGTTGGTTTTATATGTTTCATGACAATTTGAGACACTGTTTTAAAAATCGGACAATGTAATGCGATTCGGAATCAATTTTACCTTCCAACAATGTAGAGACTGAGAAGTATAAAGTCACAACGCATTTCAAAAGGTGAGGACTTTTATAAGTCGTGACATGGTGAAAATAGAACCAGCTAATTGGTGAATTTGAACGAGTTAAGACATAATTTACACACAATTAGAGCATTAATGGCATAAATTAATTCCTTTCGAAATGTATTATTTGCTGCGTTATCAAAAATGTTGGTTTGAGGTATATTAAACATATTATTTTGCAAGCTTTAGTAAGAGGTGGAGCCAATGCATGGAGGTGCAGACCGTGCTCGTGGTATTTGATGTAGATTGAGTTTGCCATCGTAACAGTTTTTCCTTTCAAATTGATTGAGTCAGTGACTATATCTTCTGTAACGATAAAAAAGAGTTTCTATACATGTTCATGCACAGAAATTCGACAATAGCAACTGCAGCAACACAACTAACAACAACAAACTTTATATCGGCGATGTAAAGAAATAGGCATTAATTGTCGTAAGAGGGACGGTTTGTAAATCCTTTCAATAATGTTCGAATTAGGACAACCATGTTGCAAAGTGACGATAATCTGTTGACTTGTTGGTTTGTACTATGACTTACTACGAAATGTTCTCTGCCATATTAGGTGTTTACCTCTTGTTATAATTGTTGGTTCGTTGTAAACATAAAATGAAATATACGCTACCTTTGTCATTCGAGAATATCCAGAGTGAAACACCGATCACTTAACGTGTGCAATGTCGTTTTATCAGATTTTTATAACCACGAGATTGTAGTGGTTAATCAGACTTTCATTAATCAGTTTCATTACCGATAACGTTTTCTGAAAATTAATAACGCGATAACAACTCGACATAATTATATACATGTTTAAAACGGACGAAATTTGTTTTGTCTATAAATATGTTTTTATTTAGCTCAGTTCCGGCCTCAACTATTTTTATCGTTATTTACAAGGATTCAGCACTAGTTAGTGTTTTATGCCCTCGAAGAATGGCATATACATCGCACTTTAGATTAATTTATTCATGACCAGACGATGTGTCGCGTACAACTCGCATGCTCGTCGGTCAAAGCTGAATGTCACATATCAAGGTCAAAGGTCAACGATTTTCGTTTTCACCCCATAACTTCTAAACGCTTGGAAGGATTTTTATATAACTTAAGATTATTATTCCCCATGACAATCAAGACAATGTGTCGCGTACATTGTACATGCTTGTCGGTAAAAGGTCAAGGTAATAATTCAAGGTCAAAGGTCAAGGATTTATGTTTCCGCTCCATACCTAATAAACGCCTGGAAAGATTTAAAACTTACTTTAGGTTATTATTCCCCATGTGTCGCGTACAACTCCCATGCTCGTTGGTCAAAGGTCAAGGTCATAATTCAAGGTCAAAGGTCAATACTTTTTGTTTCTACTCCATAACATCTAAACGCCTGGAAAGATTTAAAAATTACTTAAGAATATTATTCCCCATGAACAGACGATGTGTCGCGTACAACTCCCACGCTAATCGGCCAAATGTCAAGGTCACAATTCAAGGTCAGAGTTCAAGGATGTTCGTTTCCGCTCCATAAATTTTAAACGCCTAGACGGATTTTAATATTAATTCGAATGATTATCCCCCATGAATAGACGATGTGCGGCGTGTTACATCCATGCTAGTTCGTCAAAGGTCAAGGTCAAAAATTAAGGTAAAAGGTCAGTGATTTTCATTTTCGCTCTGTAACTTCTCAACGGCTGGAATGATTTTAATATTACTACGAATTATTATTCCCCATTACCAGATGCTGTAATGCGGGCATCAAACATGCTTGTATGTCATAGGTCAAGGTCACAATTGAAGTTCAAAGGTCACATATTTTTCTAGAGCATATTTGTTTAGTGGGCTCGAGGAATGTTCAACTAACTTTGATAATTTAATAGAAATGATCACCATCATGAGATGGTATGTCGCGCCCATGTTCTAGGCCTTTATAGGTAAAGTTCAAATTTAGAGGATAAAGGTCAAAAATAAGATTTAATATTTGACTCTGTGCCATGTAGTCTAAATGCAAAGAGGAATTCTGATATAAATCAGAACAAATTGATCACCATAATGAGAATTAAGATGTGTTTCTGACAAGAAAAAGGTCTGTGGGTCCAAGGTCACACTTAATTGTTTGATTGACTGGTCCTAAATGATGATACAGGTAACGCTGATAGGTGTCTATTGCTGTCACTTGCGACTGTTTTAATTATTGTTCTGTAAAAATAAGAACAAAACACCGTATATGAAATTAAGCTGAATGTTTGAACCTCATGTGATTTCAGAGATTGGATAAACCTCTATGAAATGTAAGTGTGATTAGGCATGGTAAACAAATCGCCGATTGCTTGTTGTTGCTCATCTGTATTGCTCATCTGTATTACCAGGTGAATAAAACAAGTAGGCCGGACAGGCATATGTATAGCGCCTGTCGATTGCCAGGTTAACTACAGAAGTACGTCAGACAGGTATCTGTATTGCACGTGCCGATTGCCAGGTCAAAAACTGTAAGCTATCTGAATGATCTGGTGCCTTCCACTGACAAGCATATTTTTCGGTGGCATACGTCACATTCTTCGACAAGTCTTGTTATTATAATTTTAACTGTTGCGGGAGGCATTGAGACCAGTTCAGTCATGTATATTATTACAATGGTCTGTCCAGAATGAACATAAAATTGATGAAATTTTTAAATTTTAATAAAAAGATAAATTATTAAGAAATCTTCTTACAGAGAACATCGTCTAAAACATGCAAGTTATTACGAAGTCAATATGGACATGTGTAGCTTAGGGTTGAAGTAAAAATAAATACATGGTTAAACAACTAGAAACGGCTATGCAATAATAAATATAACAAGGGTCATACGTTTTAAATAATAATCATTGAATGTACACTTATAATTAAAATGCCATGTATATTTTCCCAAAGATTATCTTCTTAAGGCATCTAAAACAATACGTAAGAGGGATACAAACAAGGTAAAAATTACATAAACGTACGCCAGGCATTCAATGCGACAGTTTCCTAACCAATCAACTATGACTGGCATAATATATATGTATAAAGCAAAAATAGAGCACCACTCTCCGAAATATATAAGGCACATCCAAGCTAATGGTTTAAAATTTGAATTCATGATTATTTCAAAACCTAAATTTATGTATGCTATAGTCAATTGTACATTTTCAGTTAGCTGTAAAACAGAACATACCCGATTCGTTATACTAAATTGCGCATGCGGACCAATACGACCTCGGAATATACATGGCACGGCTAATTCCCACAACAAAAAGTACAAAATGACAAATTGCAATATTGCTGACAGAATAGACGCGCCGTTCCAAGTAAAGATTATGAATACATGTATACACAATATTTCGATGTGTCTTATACCACCATTCACATATCTTGATATCATGTATTCGTCAGGCAGCTCCCTTTGTATGACCAAGCTTAAAATATTCCAAAATGGAGACAAATAGGCTGAAAACATCATCGTGTACAGAACACAGCTCGCGGCGTTTCTTAGGCCCAGAAGACAGAAAATGAATAGGTCTTGCAGTTTTCTCCATACTAATCTGACCAATCCATCTTCGTGCCTTGCCATGGCTGGGCGTAATTCTTCTTGAACTGCGAATGACTCCATTGCTGAATCGTGGTTTATGTTGAAGCCTCCTCTAACTTAGCTTGTGTCCAAGTGTCTGAAATCGCCCTTTTTCTTTTAACTTATTTATATTATTCTTCCGATGTGTTTTACATTTAACGGTCTTTTCGGTTGTTTTTGTGTGTGTGAACACTCGTGTTTTTCTAAGCACAATTTACAGAACATGTGTTGACACGGTTAATGCGGGGATATTGAACAATCTCTTTGCAGAATGAATCTAGCTTTACGCTTGCGGCAGTACTCCAGGGATCAGTTATATGTATCAATCTTAGATACGAGTATTAAAACAACACAGATATAAAAATAAATCCAATGTCGATGTGATAGTTCAGATTTCTTTGTTCTTAGTTTAACTTTGTATCTGACACACACAATTCAAAATATTCTCATAATTACAGTTAACTTAAACATTTACGCTTAAACATTTATTGATCGATGGACAGTGTAAATAGCTTGAAGAAAATCAATTGAGTTAGGTATTATATCAGACACAATACTTGAAATCGATCTACTTGAAGCCATTGAAACTTGTCAAAATTACAGAACTTATCAATATGCTACACATTCACAAGAGAATATTCACATAAAAAAGAAAATAACAATACACAGTGTCGTGGTTATGTACGGTAGTTACTGAACAGAGATATTGGTATTTTTACTCTTTACGTCCTTATGTACTAAAACACTAATTGACAATTGGGCGTTCAATTAAATTACCGACAAATATTCAAACATTCAAATATTATAGCTTGGTTTTAATTAACTGAGGCCCACAAAATAACGGAATGTTAGTTTTAATAAACAAATGATTTACTTTTTCGAATTTTCGAAGATAAACGGAAAACCTAAGAACAGAAACTAAATGAATGTACAAACACATTTTCCATATACATGTGTACATGTCTCTCTTTCGATAAGATTTGTCATAAATTCGGCTGAATCCCTTAAATGCGTAATCTGAGTCTCACGAAAAAACATAATTAGAATCCTTAATTAAACTGACAAAAAGTATGTTAAGTGTTTGTATTACGTGCTTTTCGCCTTTCTCTGTCAATGTATTTCTTTGTTGTAATTACTTTTTGCTGTTTTCACTTGAACAATATGCTCCTCAGTCGAATATTGATAACAATTCAAATGACTAAAGAACTATCAATGAAATATATGGCTCTTAAGTTACATAACTGTACATGCATTTATCATTTAACAATTTGAAACAATAGACATTCTCCCGGTTCGTGCTGGACAGCCCATTTAATTATTATAGCAACAACCGTGTATGTATCCAAGTGTTGTAGTTAGCCGTATTGGTGGAAGACAAAACGGTAAAGTCTAGTTAACCAAGAAAAAGCCCATTTGAATTATTCGAAGTCCAAATTAGGTCAAGGTCAAAGTGAGCTGGGGTGATATGTGGATTGGGAATGGTCATAAGCAGCAACTGTATAATTATCTAAGTGTTGTAGTAAGATTTGTTGGTGCGCCAAGAAATACCCCATTTGAATTATTCTAAGTCAATATTAGGTCACGGTCAAAGTGGGGTGATACGGATGATACGGGTCGAATTGGGAATAGTCATAAGCGATAACAGTGTGAGTATCCAAGTGTTGTTGTAAGTGGTGTTGGTAAAATCTTGGTAACCATGCAATAGCCCAATTGGATTATTGTAAGTATACAGTAGGTCAAGGTCAAGGTAAAGGTGAGGTTGGGTGATAGGGTTGGATTGGGAACGGTCATAAGCAACAACTGTGCAAGTATCCAAGTGTTCTAGTAAGCGGTGTTGGTGCTAGATGAAATGGTAAAATCTAATTAGCCAAGATATAGCCCATTTGAATTATTGTCAAGGCCAAATTAGGTCAAGTTCAAGGTCAACGTGAGGTTGGGTGATATATGGTGGGTTTGGAATAGTCATAAGCAACAACTTTGTAAAAATACAAGTGTTGTAGTAAGCGGTGTTGGTGCTAAACAAACGGTAAAATCTAATTAACCTCGTACGGAATCACGGACAGAATCTGAGAATCACGGACGGACTGGACAATCTCTATATGCCTGCCGCATCAAGATGCCGGGGCATAATAAAAGTGAAATAATTTAATTGTAAGACATAAACAATTGCCTCACTTTAAAAAAGCTTCAAGTGTAAGGATATCAATTGTAGCTTGCAATTAAAGTTTCACCTGTTAAAATGTACAGTATTTGAAAGCATGTTCAGGTTATTAATGTTAACGACTGGTATGAGCTATTAATATCTTCACAACCCTACAATCCACACAGCCCCCCCCCCCCCCCCCCGCCCCCTCTTACCAGGCGTATGTCAGTTAATAAATAACTCGCTGCAATTTCTTTTGCGTCCTTTGGTGTAACGTTATTCCGACTGTATTTAAAGGCACAACAATATTGTTAGTTCAGAATTTAAGCGAAGTTGTTTAAAACATCAGTTTAACTGGAAAGTTTACGCATTTATATGTTTTCGTTTACCACCTTTAACATAGGATTATGGTTATAAGGAGTAAGTAAACGCTTGGGCTGAAGTTTGTCCGACAGGAAGCACAAGACTAACCTCGTGAAAACAGAACAATTTCATGAACATTATTGGATAAATAGGTTGATATATACATGTCTGTGTGCGACAACTCAAACGTTTTCAGGGATATTTATACTATGAGTATTAGCAGCGCTGTCACAATTTTTCCACCCTAAATTAAAATAAAGTGTTGTAGCAAACTTTGTTTAAGCATATGTAATCCTTGATTCAACAAAATGTGTTCGAACAGAGTCGAAAAGTTATATTTATTTACACAAATCGAAATACATGTACATTCACAACAAAACTGGTATTAACATAAACATTAAAACATACACACAGAATGTCCAAAGATATACAACAACAACAACAACAACATTTATTAGCTCTTAAGCATACAATTGCTTTTTAGCCATATACAAAACTAACACAAGTGCTATACATGGATTAGAAAAATATGAAATTAGGTAATGATAGAAGTTAACAAATAATGAAAGTATCTCTTTAATATTTCTATTAATTGTCATTCAATTATTTTTATGTTATCATTTATAAAATTAATAGATAAATTGTTAAAATGTATTTAGGTGTCTAAACTATTCCTTAATTGGTTTGCATTGTATATATATTTTGAAAGATTGAGGATTTCCTTTTTATTTTGAGTCCTCATTAAATCATCAAATTTATTTAATGTTGTCCATCTTTGAAAATAAGGTTTCAAATATGTTTTTCTAATATCTCTGTATATTGGACATATTAACAAAAAATGGTATTCGCTTTCTATGACGTTGAGATTACAAAATTTACACTTTCTATTTTCTCGAGCAATATTGTTGTATCGACCTCTTTCTATTTCTAATCTGTGTGATGACAAACGAAATTTCGTTAACGCAATTATATATTTTTTGTTTTAATGATATCAAGATATTGTTCTGTATCTAAAGTGTCTTTCATGCGGCTGTATGTGATGAGTCTTGGTGAATTGTTTATCTCACTGTACCAGTGTTGTTTGTAATTATCAAATAATCGTTGTTTGATAAGATTGTAAGCGTATGTTTGTTCTGATTTTTCTGTAAGGGTTTCTTGTCCATTCCATATGCAAATTAGGCCAAATTGTTCGAGTATGGATTTGATTTGATATGCCCAATTTCTTTTATTGTATGTAGTGTTATGTTCCGCGTCATTTAGCAGTAGTACATATGTTATTTTTATAAGACTAGTCTCTGTTGATGAGGTTATTTTAAACCAATATCTAAAAATGTGTAATTTTCTCACAACAGATAAGGGATATCTTCCTAATTCGCCATATAATGCTGAAAGATTTGTTGATTTATTTACACACAGTATTTTTCTTAAAAATTTTGTATGAATAATCTCTAACTCTTTTCCTGAATTATGACCCCAAATTTCTCCGGAATAATGAAGAACGGGTGTTACTAATTTATCAAAAAGATTTAATTTTTCTTTGGTTTGGAATTCATACTGGTTTATTACAGAGAAAAGTCGATGTAATACTTTGCTACCCTGCTCTGATATTGATTGTATAGTTCTATACCAGTTTCCGTTTTTAAATAAAGTTACACCTAAATATTTGAATGATGTTACGATTTCTAACCCTTCTCCGTATAAATAAAAATTAAAATGTGTGTGTCGGTTGCTTTTTCGAAAATAACAACTTTTGTTTTGTTAGTGTTAATTTTAAGTTTGTATCAGTTACAATAACTTTCGATGTCATTTAACATTAATTGGAATGATATGGGTGAGGTTGAGAATAAGACCTGGTCGTCAGCGTATGATAATAGGAAGAATTTTATTTCATCAATTGTTATGATTCCCTCAATATTAGAGTTTATATTTTCGATGATGTCATTAACGAACATCATGAACAGGATGCTTGAACAAGGGTCCCCCTGTTTTACACCCATGTTTGAATTGATGTATTCGGATCTTTGATTATTTATCCTGACGGCTGCTTTTACTGATGAATACATGGCTTTGAGTGCAGAAACCATTTTAGAGCTGATTTGTTCTGATATTAACTTTTGCCACAATAATGATCGACTTATACTATCATAGCATTTAGCATAATCAATAAAAATGCAATCGAGTTTTTGACCAGAATTTAAAACCTTATTGATAATACTATTGAGGATGAAGATGCAGTCAACAGTGCTGTTTCCTTTTTGGTAGCCGAATTGAAATTCAGAAATAACGGTGTTTTCATCACACCATTTGATCAATCTGTTTAAAAGTACTTGAGAATATATCTTTGACAAAATATTATTCAATGTTATTCCACGGTAATTTTTTGCATCACTCGGATCACCACCTTTAAATATGGGTGTGATGTAACCCTTTCCCCAACTCTCAGGGTATTGTGCAGTATCAAACATGTTGATGAATATAGCTATGAGATGCGGCTTAATAGGATTGTATTCTGTTTTGATGATTTCTGCCGATATATTGTCAGGCCCACTAGTTTTTCCATTGTTTTGTTTGAAAACTGCTTGATGTATTTCTGACTCTGTGATTGGTGAATCCAGGTGATCATTCTCATTTTCTGGTATATTTATATTATTTATATCATTATCCATATTATCTACCGAATCATTTCCAATCAAGTCTTTAAAATGATTGAACATGTCGTTCATTTTCGTTTGATCCGTATTTATATGTTTGGGTTTGCAGTATTTTTTAAGTGTTTTCCAAAAAAATTCGGTTGTTTTTGGCAATATTACACAGCCGTGCACTTTCATTAATTTTATATTTTATGTTTTGCTTTTCTGCGAACATTATTATATTTAGTTCTGCAGTGTACAAATTGTTGTCTATTTTCGTTAGATTTGTTCTTAGTATTTTTGCGTTATTAAAGTTGTATTTTGCTGTTTTACAATTATCGTCAACCATTCAGGCAGTTTGAAATGTATTTTATTTTTATTGTTGGTTGTAATCAATTTTCCAAATACATTAGCGCTGTTTTCTTGCAAATAATGTGTTAAAATATCAATTTGATTATTTATATTATTTTCAGTAAAAATTGTATCTAATACCTGTTTGTTTTCATTTATTAAAACATTAAATTCGTGTGTTTTATCACAATCAAAAATTATTTTTAATTCTTGTTGCTGCGTTTTCGTTTTATTGTTTTGAATGTGTAGGTTGTTAGTTGTGAGGAAACTGAAATACAGTGCAGCGTGGTCAGAGAATTATGTCCAATAAAGTATTTCAAATTCGTGAATGACATTACTATGAAATGTATCGCGGTGTAGTAACAAATAGTCTGTTACGCTTAGACCACGTGGTGAGGTGAAAGTGTAATTACCCGCCCTATCACCGGGCCAACGTCCGTTACCTATTATATGATTGGTTGATTTGCAGAGAGAGATTAATGTTCGACCTTTACAGTCAATTGTGTGATCTTCATTCATTCGTTTAGGAAAGCATGCGTGTCCTGAATTTGGTTCATTTGAATACGCATTCTCAATGTATTTGTCGTCTAAATGTTTATTATATTCTAATATATCAGATAGTAAACCAGTTCTAGAATTTAAATCTCCAACAATGAAGGTGTGTCCTAAATTACAATAATTTTCTATATTATTTTCAATTTATTCGAACAAATCAAAATCCTCATCTTTTAAAACTGTCGAATTAACAGGTGGAATGTAAGTACAACAAATATAAACATTTTTATCAAAATTCAGCAATGTACTATCTAACTTTAACCAAATTATTCCGAAATTATTTATTTCTACAACTGATACTATGTCTTTTAATGAATTTTTATAATAAACTGAAATACCTCCGGCTTGTCGACCCTTTTTAACTCCGTAAGATTTATGTCCATAAATATGTATACTTTCAAAACTTTGAATATTCAGATTTTGTTTGGCCTTTTAATTGGTCCATGTTTCACTTAATAAAATAATGTCATATTGATTAATGTATTCTATAAAGTCAATATCATTTAATTTTCGCACAAATCCATTTATATTCCACGATATAATTTTTAACTTCCCATTGTTCTAATTTTTGATTTCATGAAAACTTCCGTCTTGCCCTTTCACTAGAAGCTTGGATCCGGCCCATTTGGTGGTTCTGCCTGCTGCCCGTTCTCTGTCAACTATGTGCTGTTGGTTTCGTCGTTTGTCGAGCGTAGCCCTTGTTTGTTGTATTCCAACACTCTGATTTAGTGCTCTTAATTCCTGGTTTTTCTCAATTAAGGTTTTGCGTACGAGCTCCCTATCACGGTAACGATGAAATTTAGCTACGATGGGTCTCGTTTTCCCGAGCTTCCCCTTTCCTATTCTGTGTACTCTATCGAGTTCGATGTTTTCTTCAATGTGTAGAACATCTCGAATGAGTTTTTTTTACTAGTTCCTCACAGTTTTCTTGATTAGATGTTTCTTTGATGCCGTGAAATAACATGTTTTCTCTTAAACTGTGAAATTCTAATATGTCGTTTGTTTCTTCGATTTGATTCATTTTTGCTTGGTAACCTTGCAGGGTGTTTTCTAAAATGTTGCATTTTTCATTAAACGATTTAATTTGTTCATCTGAATGCTTAAGTCTCTGTTTTGTTTCTTCGAACTGTTGATTGATGAAAATACAACTAGCTTCCATTGATTTCACTTGCTCCTCTAATTTTTCTACTTTTTGTGATATTTTATTGATAGATTCCTCAAGTTTGTCAATTTTGGATACTCGTCGTTTGATGCTTCTAATGTCTTCTATTAACCCTGAAGCCCATGGTGGAGGTGTTTGGTTGTTTTGGCTCGCTTGACTATGACCCACAAATTGATTGAAAGGCGGAGACGGGACTCCGAACTGATTACCAAACTGCGGTGTTCCTGCGTTGTAATTCATACTCCAGAAGGTTTCCGGCACATAATTATTGTCAAAGGTGAAATAAATGGGTGTCGTGGATAAGTTTATACGTTTCGTTTCACTGTTTACACCACCAACACTGTTAACACTATAAACATTGTTTACATCTGAACCGGTTTGACAGGTTTCTCTATGTACAAATCCCGTGGCTTGTTTGGCGGGCTCGATAGGCGATATTGTTTTTCTTTTTCTACTTGATTTTACACTTGTATTCTCTTTATTTCCTTTATTTTTCTTTGGTGACATCAAGTAAGTTTAATAAGTGACATTTTAGTTAAAACAGTCCGTTGATTTTCACTTCAAATCCATGATTTTGAACACAATTTTGTTACATAAAAAATCCATGTTTTCACACCTGTGACGTCACAATACCACGATATATCCTTATATTTGTTTCCGAATTCTGGTTTGAAAATTGTTTGTCAACACATCGTAGACCCTTATTTCATTTACTCATCGCTTGAACAAACCGTTAACACACACAAACCTTCAAAATATTCACATGTTCATTCATAGTCACAGCCATTCCAGTAGTCATTTTATTGTATTGCAATATATACGAGTATGAATAAAACGGCGTGATCATTAATTGCAAAAGCCTTATATAGCGAGGTAAGCGTTTGACAGCTACTCGATTTCTCCTTCTGACACAATGTATATGTCAGTATTTATAATATTAATTAAATATTTTTTTTATTTTTCATTTAAATGCTTTTGTATATATATGTTGTTGTACATGTATACCATACTGCTCGATAGAAGTAAAGTATAAACGAAAGAAAAACATAAACACTTAGCACTTGGATCCAACCTAAGACTACAACGTCTAGCACGATAACCTCTAGCAATCGAACCAGTAAACAAATCATCAAACAGATAAACAAGTAAGAAAACAAACGCCGGCAAATACGAGTCCTCCTTGACGGAGGTAACAATGCTGAAGTACTATTGAACGTATACTTACAAAAGAGAACTATGATAATTGGAAACAAAGATGTCGAATGCAATACTGTTTGTATGCATACATAGTACAAATTCGTTTGCAACGTGACTGAACAATTCTTGATTTGTTGAATAATAAGAATGACTGTAAATGAACCAACGTGCGTATGGCTTGAAACCAGAATGGACAAGAAAAAATAATGAAGCGCCGTTCTCCAAAATATATTAGGCATATCCGATCTAATGGTTTAAAAGTATTGTCCAGTATTTCATCTTTACAGATGCATGTATATGCATGAGCTAATTGCATATTTTCAATTTCCAACAGAACTGAACTTATACGACTTATTATACTTAATTCTTTGTGAGGACCAATCTTTCCTTGCAATACATTTGGGATCTTAAGTTTCCATAACAAATAATACAGAATGCCAAATTGCAATAATGCAGATAGAATAGACACGTCATTCCAGGAAAAGATTGTTACCAAATCCAAAAATAAAGTTACTGTTTCAAGTATTCCCGAAATCGGATTGCTTGTCGAATGGTATATGTCAGGAAACCTCGTTTGTCCTATCACATACATTATAATCGAACATGGAGACAAACATGTGGTAAACATCATCACGCATAGAACGTTGCTCAGAACAACTTTTATGCCTTGCAGACACTCCCATGTGCAGTTGCCTATTCTAGCCTTGGCTGCTGTACAACTTCCGCCAACTGTCCCCAGTTTGAGTATACGTCTACCAGTTTTTCTTAAAGCCCCATTCTGACAAATGGAATTAAGAATCCATCATATTCATTCTTTGAAGGATTTTCACGTAGCATATCGTAGGTTGAAAAGCACGAGTCGATTCATTTTGGAAACAAAAATATTGTCTGGTCGCAGATGTGCGCTGTGATTTTCAGATGCCATTCCACCAAAAGGTATAACACTGTGGCCCCTTTGAGAGTAAACTCTATCAATACCCGGCGTTTCTCTTCTTGTTCTGCTGTGGTCCCTTTGAGAGTAAAGTCTATCAATGCCCGGCGTTCGACCTTATGGGTAATCAGTGGGCTCTGAGTAATCACCTACAAAGTTGCCCGAGTCTCTTGTTGTTCGATTATATTTGCGATACTTTGTGCATAGTCAGTGGACTCATGGAAATCGTCTACAAAGTCGTCCGAGTCTCTTCTCGTTCCATCATTTGGGTTTAATGTGGCAGCAGTAATGCGCTTGGTCGATGCTCTTCTAGGTTCATCATATGATTGCACGGCGGTAGCTTTTATACGCTGCACTGATCCTCTTCTTTTTCGATAATATTTGAAGAACTCCTAGAACTATGCGTCTACATTGTATCAACTCTTTCATTCCTTCTTTCGGCAAAAACCAGATTATCAAATGACTCAAGGGATAGGGAAGTGAACAAATAAAGTCTTTAAACTAATTATATGCTTTGGGTGGAAAATATTTGACTGATCATATGAATATATGCCATTTGAGTATTTTCTTTAAAATGGTTTAAGAACCAATTTTTGATGGCTGGCCAACCGAAAGCAAAAAACACAAACATTGAACAAAATTTCCACCAAATACACAAGACATATCCACGCTAAAGGTTTAAAATTAAAGTAAAATGCTTCATAACGAATACCAGTATATGCCCAAATCAACTGCACATTTTCAATCAAAAGAAGTATTAAACATATTCGATTTGTGATGCTGAATATTTTGTCTGGACCAATATGCCCGAGGACTATATATGATATGGCTAGTTTCCACAGTACACAATACAAAAGGCAGAACTGCAGTAATGCTGACATTACAGTCACCCCATTCCATGAAAAAATAATTAACACGTTAATAAAACACACAACAATTTGAATAATCGAAATCTGGTTGTTTGTCGTCTGGTATATGTCAGAAAGCTTCTTGTTAGTGATTACATCAGACATTAACAAAACTGGAGACAGACACATCGTGAACATCAACCCGTATAGAATATGGCTTAAAACAACTTTAATGCACAGAAGACACTTCAGCCAGCAGTTTCTATTTTGAACATGTGTTGATGTACGACTTCCGCCTACTGTTTCCGGTTTCGACCGTCCGCAGTTCATGCTGTCGATTTGCTCTGTGTGTTTTCCCACAACGTTTGATGCCTCGAAAGTGATTACTGTCGACGCCTCTTCTAGAAGATTGGCTAATGTCCTACTCTCCGGAAATGCCTTCCATGTGTCATCGAAATTAATTGTTCCTTGTCCTCCAACTTTGCATTTTTTCCTGCAAGTTGGGCATTTCAAATATCTCTTCAGGATCGTTTTCTCGTCGTGTAAACACTCGTTGGTTATCAGCGTTTCTAGGCATGAAATACAGAGCGAGTGCTGACACGGTAGAAGGCGCGGGTCCCGGAATCTCTCCATGCAGATCTGAAATTCTTGAAGACTCTCATGGCACTTTATGTTGATTGAGTTTGCCATCGTAATCGTTTGTGTAACGATAAACAATAATGGCTACTTTAAACAAACCAAAAACAACAACAAAAATAATAATAATAGCAATAGCAATAATAATAATAATAATAGACGAAGAAGAAGAACAGCAGCAGCAGCATCAGCAGCAACAACAACAACAACAATAACAATAGCAATAATAATTATAATACTAATTATTATTATTATAGTAATAATGTGGTGAATGTCCCCAAAACGTATGCTTTACCAAGGAAGGCGACACAATGTCAGAAAGAGTACAATATCATTATGTCTTGAACACATAGTTTGACCTTAAAGAATGGCCTAGACGTTTCAGCTACAGGCCTGGTCCTTGCGTGTGACACACCATCTGATTATGATCATCATTCCAGCCAATTGTACTTTTTAATCCTTCCAGGATGGACAAGTTGTGTATGCTTCCTACAAAATTTCATAATTATATCCGACCTTTACGTTTAACCATGGACCTACAGGGTTAAGTTTGACCTTGGACCCATACACTTTAGTCTCGCCTGGGACACATCCTTGTATAATGTAAGCAGCATGCCATCTCACGATAGTCAATAATTCTGCCAATTCATTTTGAAATCCCTCCATGTCAAAAAATAGTATGCTCAATACAAATATTTGACCATGAATTGTGATTTTAACCTTGACAGACAAGCAATGGGTAATGAACGACACATCATCTGGTCATAGGAAAAATCTGAATTAATATTACATTCCTTCCATGCATTAAGAGCGGGTCCGAAAAACATTGACCTTGAATTGTGACAGTGACCTTTGACAGACAATCTCGTCATGGAGAATAATAATCTGAAGTAATATTGAAATCCTTCCAGGTACAGAAAAAAATATGGATGGATGTCTTTATATATGACTTTTGACCTCTTATTGTGATCTTCAACTTAAAGCTACATGCGCAGCATACTGTACAATTTTGGTAATCATTTCAGCAACGCCATTAGAAAATCCCTCCTTGCCAGGTCACACAATTCTACAGACACGTATTTTATCTGGTCATGGAGAATATTAATGTGAAGTAATATTTACATCTTTCGAGGCATTTAGAAGTTGTGCAGTGGAAACGAAGTCCTTGAGCTTTGATCTTGAATTGTGACCTTGACCTTTGACAGACAAGCATGGGTGATAGTAGGCGACACACCATCTGGTCACGGGGAATAGTAATGTGAATAGTAATGTGAAGTTATATTTAAATCTTTCCAGGCATTAAGAAGTTATGCAGCGAAACGAAAATCCTTGATCTCTGACCTTAAAATTGTGACCTTGACCTTTGACATACAAACATTATTATTATTATTATTATTATTATTATTATTATTATTATTATTATTATTATTATTATTATTATTGTATCATTTGTTTCATTGTATTCATTGTATTCATTAACTTTTATCTAAAGTCCATGGTTTCTTAACCGTAAGTTAATCTGAGTATAGTGTTTTTGCAGCATTAATATTATTACTTAAGCTATGAATAGTTGGCATACTTTTTGTTAACTAGTACAACTAATTTAAGTCTAAATAGCATTATACATTTTGTCAATGTTTACCTTTACATCGCATGGTGAGTTTCAAAATGTTCCTCCAAATTTAGTCACAGGTCTCTTTTTTACAGGTGAACTGAATTTTGCAAGTCTGTGATTAATATGGTCATCTCCCCAAGATATAATATTAATGTAACCGTCATTATAACAAATGCGATATAGGGACATTAGAATATTTTCAAAAGACATAATCACTTACAAACTTGAGAAGTGATGTGATAGAAATTCAAATATTTGTATGTGCCTGAACTGTGACAATTTGACAATGTTGAAATTTATGGACACATCCAGCAGCTACATTTGGAATTAATAAAATCAGAAACCTAGCATTATGTCTACACACAAGTAAACAGTCCTGACAGGACGATTCCTTAATATGATAATACTCATATATATATAGCCAGTAGGAACACGTGAAATAGGCCTTTTTAAACGAGATTACCAAGTATACTGTATTTAGTGATGTAACTGCAATGATGAACTTTGAAGGAAGCAGTATGCATCTATATAAGTGTAATGTAATTGTGGTAAAGTGAATCACCTTATTTGTTGTATTTATGGTTACCATTTAATTATTTATATTAATTATAACCGTTCAATATCAATTTTCTCCTGAAATCAAACATGAAAGTGACATTCACACAAAATAAGAAAAATAATAATCTGTACTCATCTGGTTTATTTAACTATATTTGTGTATGCATTTATATGCGCAATACTTATAAACAAAATGAAGTAGTGTGAATTTTTTGTTTGGTGGTACAACGTTAAACAATTCACAAACTGGATTGGTCAGTGGGGATAAATGATTGTATTGATCTTTTGAAGTTGGCTTATTGAAAACAAGTGGATCAAAATGATGCAAGGCACATTGTTTGCTTGAGTCAATAATGAGAAAATTGCAATTTGCTTGCATCAGAAAGCAGGATTCTGCATCAATTGAAATCCTTCTCTAAGACCGGGTGTCCATAATAGTATTAAAGTGAGTTGCTTTCTTATAATCTTAATAATATTATTAATCTTATAATCTATAATCGTATTAATTAATATTATTTTCAGGAGCGTCTGGTTAATATCATAAAGCAAATCCCAAAAGTCGTAGTGTAGATGAGCTAATTTTCAATACACAAGTTCATGCTGAAAAGGCAGGTTTATTTTACATTTAAAATGTGCAGGACAGTTGATAAACAACTAAGGATACAACTCTAATATTACAGATTAATCAATCAGTGTATTTGACAAAAGCAAAATTTGGTAGTGTAGCCTACATTTAACTTTTAAGAAAAAGAAACAAAATAACAGTTACACATTCTGCATAAACTTCAAACATGTTTACCTGTGGACTAGTGAAATTCCGATCAAGGTGGTGAGTGAATTATGTCAAAAGCACCATAACTATTAAACACTAGTATATATGTTTCAGTGTTCCACAGAAATGATGCTGAAGATAACTCAGCATATTTCCAAAATCCAGTTGGCTTCAAATAATACACACGCATCAATTAGCGTCTGGAGAATCCTAAACCCGAAAATTGCAATAAATGGGGAATTCAAAAACGTACTGCTCATTCATTCCCGCTTATATCTTCTGACAATGTTAATTTGTTAAATTTGCCTGACAAATTCATGTATCAATTATGTTTACGTAAATTACTAGTATTTAACTTATTCATGTATCACTGGTGAAAACATCTGTTCGGTATATGATCGGTTTATTCACGGTACAGATATTAATAATTATTGAGTTTATCTCAAATTAATTTTGGGGGCCGATACGTTTTCTTATAGTGTCCGAAAAATCTAGTAACCAATAAGTCTCCTTAGTAGGGACCGAAAAATCTGGGGTCCGAGAAGTCACCTTAGTAGGGAACGACAAATATGGGGTCCGTGAAGTCACAGCGTGGTCCTCTTGTATTATATTTAGGGCAAAAAAATGATATCTCAATATTAATTTCTACGTCAATTGTCTTTTTTAAAGACATTTCTTGTGTTTAGAATCGCCTGTGTACCCAGAATGTACAATTTACTGATAACATTCTGAAAATTAATGTGATAAAGCTCGACATGTATACATGTTTACAACGAGCGACAGTTGTTGTCTGATGAAAGCGGACGAATTTGATTATACGTGGTTAAATGAAGCTTACAATTAACTAGCTGAGTTAGTGCTCATTTGGTGTTTGTTTGAAGACTTTTCTACAACATATATTGCATTGAAATTTGAAATTTATAAATTGGGTATTTTATTGAAGCACAATACATATTAAGATTGTATACTTTAAAGTGTAAGGAAATACGTGGTGCAGAGAATCGCTGAAAAATGAAAGAATATGCGCCTCAAACTCTAAATCAAATCATCAAACTTTTGGTGTATATCCATTTAAGTTTACTTTTTAACGTTTTGAAACTTGCCGTTTGGTGTATTTAGTCACTTACCTGCGAAACAAACAATGTTCAACGCGCACATAATAAAACTGCGACGTCGGTCTATAAGTGACGGTGTATTTCATTTTGTTTTGCACGTATGTTCCCATCTAAATGAACTCACTGCAGGTTTTGCTAATTTTAGCTGGTGACTGAGGGATATACATTTCTAGTATGTACCCGTGGCAGTGCAAACTCCTCGCAGTGGTTACTACCCTAGTGGTACTCTTCTAAGTTACCACTGCAACCACGAGTTTAAAACTTTACAGATTTATAAGTTTTCGGGGGAGACGCTTATGAGGAGATTGAAAATTTATTTTGTACAAAATTTTAATTTTATTAATTTTTATAACAATGGAACAGACATGTTGCATTATTGGTCCGTGTATATATTAAGAGTTAAAATGAAAAAGAAAGAAAAAAAAAAGAATAAACATAACAACGCAAGGATTTTACGTTGCCCACGTTTTTATCATGTGCTTGTCCACGATTTTATTTCGCGCCAAGTTTTTACCTATGGTCACGTGGAACTTCGTGTCGGCAGGGATTTAAACCAGCTATGCTGGGACACTCATAGTGATTTCCCATTTCTAGGTTTTGATGGTCGCACTGTGGGGAGACAACTGTGGGGACCGCAGGTTTTCTATGTCTGCCCAGAGTAATCGCTCTTATCGTGTTTCAATCATTGTTGAGGGTGTTGGTATTTCATTGATTCTGGAGCTCGTACTAAACTCCTCACAGTGATCTCCGCAGCCGCTCTGTATTGATGGGATCTGGTCAAAACGTACCACGACCAAAGCGTACACGATCAAAACCAAAATATAGCAAAAACGTACCCTTTTTTTTATCACACCTCAGCTCATATATATGTATGTATTCAAATGTAAAAGTAAAAACGCATTTAGAAACGGATGTTTCTATGCCTATATTAGCAGTATGGACAAAAGCTAAACTTAAGGGAAAAAATAAACATTTAAATTAGATGTAAAAGCTTATCACACCTTTCATTATTTTTAAGATGCGTAACTGTTTTAAAAAGTAACTTTTGTGCTATATGTCTTTAACGGTATCCGGAAATTTCCCCGACCGGATGAAATCCCGTGCATCAAATGTGTAAAGGCGGACAATTCCGCGTTCAAGGTTTTGCAGGGCCGGACTAATACCCGATCACGGTCTTTTAACTACTTTAAAGCCGTATCATATAACAGGTAACATGTGTTAATGCTGATTTAAATTCTTGTTTAACGCTAAAATAGGCACATGTACAGAGTAATAATGAGACCACCAACAATGAGATAAAGCGCCCACTATTAATTATACAACAATAATTAATGACATAAAAATATATGTGAAAATGTTATATGAAATTTGTTGTACTTTTTATAAGATCGAAATTAGAAGTTAGTATTAAAGTTGACAATAGATTAAATCGATGTATTCGATATTTTTTAGCACAAAACCACAATTTGTATTATGCATTACACGACAGATATAGATATTGTTTGTATAAGAGTCTCATCTAATTTTAAATAGTCTACATCAAATATCAACATAAAATAATTACATGTCCATTCTAATAAGAATTTCAAGAGACTTGATATGAGGCGTGTCGTGGAAAAACCGGGCTTAATGCATGTGCGTAAAGTGTCCTACTGGATCCAGGACGACACTTTCCTCTTTTATGGTATTTTCTGATTCAAGGAAGTCTCGTCTAAACATAAATCCACTGTAGGCGGAAAGTGCCGTCCTGGATAAGCCTGTGCGACGCACATCCATTAAACCCGGTTTTCCCACGACACGCCTCATATACATATTAACATATTTTAAAACATTGGTAGGCCTACTGTACAGATAAAACAACAAAAACAACAGGATGTCGGACACTTGATTTTGATCACTACCCATATAGCACATGAGATCATCGTGGGGAGTTCGATTTGTTTGGGTTAAAAGAGGTCACACACAACTCCTGACGGTGATCTAATCTGCGATGTAACGCCGCATCTGCAAACGTGAGCAAACGCGCGTATGCGGTGCTTTTCTACCCAAAAACATGACCACTTTATGCAGCAAAAAGCCAGACTTGCGCCACATAAACAATATTAATATACTTGGGACACAGTGACAATGATATTATGCCATCGCACAACAAAGTTTACGGGAAAGGAGAACATGTCTCTCTGTCCGTCCGTCAGTCTGCATGTCGTCATTTTGTTTGTCTTTAGAAACACATTTCTATACCGTTTTAGCTAACACAGAGGTATTCCATTTGGAAAAAAAATAACACTGTCAAATTGTAATATCTTAATTGAAATGATAAATTTTATAAAGTGCTAATATTTACAGAATCTGCAAGCTTCCTCGAAACCCGTGCTGAAATGTAGATGAACCTTACAGAACTAACCAATCGAAAATGTAGTTAGATGTAGTGAGTTATTATAATTCATTTCACAGAGTGTAGAGCTTTTTTATTTTTCGTTGTACTTTCATTAATCTGCAGACATTATTGTGTGTATGCCTTCTCCAAAAGCTGTAACTAAAAATTTGCTAAACTTATACCTAAAGTAACTTAACGTTTGTGCACGCTTCTTCATTAAAACACATCGACTACATTATAGAAACAAAAATGCATCCTGATGTCAACTCTGATATTGGTTAATCTAAACATTGACTAATTTACCAACTTTATTGTATTGTAAGTTACCGCTATTATCATCATCATCAGTATCATCAGCATCATCGTCATTATTATCTTTATTGTTCAGCTGTAAATTATTGTTGTTAGTTTCTATATGCGTTAAAAACGCACAGTTGTGCCGCATATATACGGGACGATTCATTTATGGATTGCGAGTCGACGCATAAACGCAATCGTTCGCTATATAAAATGGTTGAACGATAATGATGCACGCGTAATTTTAAGTGAAACCGTAATGTGTGTGCAATAAATATGGTCGTTTTTTGTTGTTGACGTTTTGTGAAAATGTGTTACATTTTCATTCAGGCGAGTGTTTAATTGTGAAATATGTGTATTTCGACCATGACCATACTATGCCCACATCATTCCGTTTTACGAAGACACTGTTTGTTGAGAATAACACGCACTAATAAAAAAAAGTTATTGAAGGGAAAGTTTGACAGCTTGATGTCAAATTTGTAGATTGAGGGGTTAAAAATACAAAATATTCATTAAAAACTCTTGTCCATTAAGCCTCATTTGATTGAAATTTGACCATGAAGTAATTTTGCGCACATTAAAATTTTTTAATTGAAATACGCATGAACTACGACCCTTTTGTCTGGTTTAAGCTTTTTTAATGCACCAGTACCTTGTAAATGACCAGAAACACCGTTAAAACAACGGACAAACGCGTTAGCGTTTATTCCGTACTTATGTGTATGTCAATGACTATATTATGTAGATAAGTCGTGTATAATTTAATTTTTCAGATATGCCTCGAATAAAATATATATTCTTTTTTAAGAAAAGTACCAACGAAAAGTTCGTAAAATTGACACAATTTCTCGAGCCATCTCCCTTCAAAATCCAACGAAAAAGATTTGAAAATAAAAAGTAACTGTTTTAAAAAGGCGACAAGATGTTGGATAGCCTCTTTCCCGGCTACTTAAGAGCAAAATAGCTTTTATGTCCTAAATAAACATAATTTAAAGAGCAGTGAGACTTTTATCCTTATAAGGTCTCTCCTACAAAATAAAGGCCAGATAATTTAGAGATCAGCCATTCACTTAGTTACTGACCAATGCTGAATTTTTCAGATGTTTCCTATCATTTGGTTCAGTCTTCATTTTGATAGGAAAGCACTTATATTGTGTATTAATTTTGATCTAATTCATTAAAAGAATCCTGTATTATACTAACAAACACCAAATTACTGTTTCATAACTAATGTTTACAAAAATCCCGGTTTATGCACATAGTGTGTAACGATTTCAGAAAAAGACAATAAAATATTTTAATTTTGTACTAAAAAATTCCCAATTAAAAAAAAATTGTGATAGAATTGTCACAATGCAAATAACTAACACAAGTGTAATAAGAAATAACAATTTAAGTCCATTATTCAGGGGGTGGCCGAATATGCAGGGGTGGCTGAATAGAAAGAAAAGACAGATACCACTACTAATTTTGCCTTCTTTAGCCTTTAGTAAAACCACAATGATGGCTTCAAAAAATCGTGAAATGGCATATTTCAAGCCATCTTTAAGTATCGTTCCGATTTTTATTAATTATTAGCATTTACTGAAACATAATTAAAATAACTTAAAACAATCATTTCATCTCCAAATATAAGCATTTTTATTTCACCTTAATAAAAATTAGGTCAAAGCCCACAATTTTGTAATAAACCATGGTATGAAACTAGTTTTGTGTTCACTTACTTATACACTAAATTTAACTTAAATTCGCCACATAAATTTATAATGGCTTAAAATGGTTTATTTTGTGATTATATTTTATAATTTCTATGAAACTGGCATTGATATCTTCGCAAAGTACAAAAGATATCAATATGTACATAAATTTGACCATGTTCCGTGATACTGAAGGATTTATTTACAGAAAATAACCGTGATATTTTCTTTGTGTAAACGTTTATTTCAACCTCATGCTGACAAACTTTTGCTTCAATAACTTTTTTATTAGTGCGTTTTATTCACAACGAACAGTGACTACGTGCAACGGAAAGATGTTGAAATAGGATGGTCACGGTCGAAATACATATTTTT
>CM051038.1:18218957-18246457 GCA_027627225.1 Congeria kusceri
TATACCACTGCAGATACTTATATAATGTACATATTTCAAAGTAATGCAACTTTCAGCCTTAAAAGGCTGCGAATGCGACTCATTGGTTTTTCCATAACATTTAATGCATAACATTTTCAGACTTCGAGTCCCAAACAGAGATACTATTGATCCAGTTTGTAACCAATTCACAAACTCAAGGAAATGGATTCAAAATGCTGCTCACAAGTTTTCATACCGAGTCGAATTGCACGGGGTTTCGGTGCGACGGTGTCAGGTAAATCCAAATACGGGAATAAGTAATTGCAGTTCACTTTTTAAAGGGACATATTGACAGTGTTGCTTAGTAATAGAGAACAGTTTTTGAGACTCCGCAACTTTCTGGCTAATTATCACATAATTATCACATATATGCCTTAAAAGAGTAGCAAACTGCATGGAAAACATATGTCGAGTAGGAGCAGTGAGTATAAGCATAAAAATGATACTAATAAACAACAAACAGGTACATTCGTATATTGCTTAGAATCGCGGCTCTTAAAATTAATTCCCATCTACACTAGCGGCGACTGAAAATAATTATTTTTCAAAATTTTTAGGAGAATTGAATATATTAAATGTACTTTATTCTCTTCTGGTGTTTGTACAACTATTTCCATATAAGAATACATTTTATCAATGTTACTTTCTGGTACTAATTGTTCCGGCCTTTTGTATATTTATTGTTACCATGTTCTATTGTCTGGCAGATGCATAGCAGCTGAACTTGAACATGACGGCTCTAAGCACTGTGAAGATGGAACCGACGAAACAGCATCAGTTGTACCAGCATCAGCTGTAAGTTGAACACCATGCTTTCTGTTATTGTGACAATATTTGTTTGTTAAATCATCTGTAAAGCTTGTGATTTACAGACGTTGTAGTGAAACATGGCAGATTAACAGGAAAATACAGATTCTTGTGTTTTTCTTCATTGAACTATTCGATTCTGTTAATAATGAAAGTTCTTAAACAACATGTTATATTCTTATTAATATATTGAAATGTTAATATTTAATATGACAATGCATGTACCGTAACATGAATATTGCATTTTAGCCGTCATTGTAAACACGTATTATTTCTTGGTAACATTAATAGTGTTGAGATTATCGAATCAAATTACATCTTCTTGCATTCCGTCGTTTATAATTTTAGTACCACTTTTGCTATTGCTTTCTTGTTTTCTAGATAACAACTACTTCACCACAAGTCGGCAAATACCTGATACTATTCGGTGCCATAGTCGTATCCGGAATAGTGCTTGTTTCCTTTGTTCTTGTGTTCACGTGTAAAGTCACGCAAGAGGGAGCGTCCTGTCACTGCAACAATTGCCCCGCCCACAAATCAGACGATGATGACGGTGATGATGACGTCAGCGAAATACCAACGCCGCCATTAGAGTCGAACACGAAGATTGTCACGAGACGGGACTCCAAGATGGCGGCAAAGCACTCGCAGAATATGTCTATCGGAAGTAAAGTAAAACCAAGTGCTAGTACCCAACAAAAACCAAGTAATCCAGTTGTTAATAAACCTTCACAAGGACGCCGTGCGAGAATAATAAGGGTTGACCCGAGTTTGGACTCGGAATGGTGAATGTTAACATTTAATGTGTTAATAAAACTTAAAAGTAGTAATAGTATTCTGCTGTATTCTTTGCATTGATTAATAATATACTAAAGTGTTAATGGACAAGTGTTTGGTTAAATATTTGGCAATAAGATTAATTGTATTTATTATGAAAAGTTTTTGAACTGACGATTAAACTATTGATGACATGTGTACTCGAGGTAATCTCACAGGTAATGGATGCGTCTGAAATATAAATTGCGATTGAGGGAAAGACTCTACAATAAATTGGTTGGATACAATCTTTCTGTAGATAGCGTTGTCAAGTGCACGTCCGTTACCTCCTGATCGTGAGTCGCCACTGACAATGGCACCATTCACATGAGTATGTCGGGGTTTTAAGTGTGCCAAAAACGGGGTTTCCCGACACGTTGCATATGGAACACCGACGCCGTGCCGTTTAATAACGAAACAACTTCATTTAAGTGACTTGTGTTGAATGAGTTCACTGATCCTATTAATCTGCTAAAATGTGAAATCATAGTTGTCTTGTGGTAGGAATGCGAACTTCTAGTTAAATGGACATGCGAATGTGGATATGTGGGCACCCAGTCATTGGACTGGGGACTTGTGGGTAACCTGTCATTGGACTGATGACTTGTAAGTACCTTGCCATTGAACCGGCGACTTGTGGGAACATTAACATACGACTTCGAACTTGCGGGTACCCACTACCCTGCCATAGGACTGTGGATCTGAAGGTAAATTGACAGGACAACCGAGTTGTGTGGGTATCCTGCCGAAAAACTCCGGACTTATGGGTACCATGCCTTTAGACTGCGGACTTGTGGGTACATTGACATAGAACTGCGGACTTGTGGGTACATTGACATAGGACTGCGGACTTGTGGTACATTGGCATTGGCATGTGGGAACATTGACATTTGATTTCGAACTTGTAGGTATATAGAACTGCGGACTTGTGGGTACTTTGGCATAGGACTGCGGACCTGTCTGTATATTGACATAGGGCTGCGGACCTGTGGGTACATTGACATAGAACTGCGGATTTGTGGGTACATTGACATAGGCCTGCAGACTTTTGGGTACATTCACATATTACTTTGGACATGTGGGTAAATTGACATAGGACTGCTGATTTGTGGGGACACTGCCATATGACTGTGGACTATGGATACCATGCCATTGGACTGGAGACTTGTAGGTAGCCTGCCATGGGACTGGGAACTTGTGGGTACCAAGCCATTTGACTGGGGACTTGTAGATCCCCTGCCATTGGACTGGGGACTTGTGAGTACCCGGAGGACTTGTAAATAGCCTACCACTGGACTGGGGACTTGTAAGTATCTTGCCATTGAACTGGGGACTTGTTAGTACCCTGCCATTGGACTCTTGACTTGTGGCTACCCTGCCATTAAACTGGGGACGTGTTAGTACCTGCAATAGGACTATGGACTTGTTGGTACATTGACATAGAGCTGTCGACTTGTGGGTACCTTGACATGGGACTGCGAAAGTGTGTGTACTTCGGCATAGAACTGCGGACTTGTGTGTACAGACATAGATCTGTTGACTTGTGGGTACCTTGACAAAAAACTGCAACTTGTGGAGACCTTGACATAGGACTGCGGACTTCTGGATACCTTGACATAGGACTGTCGACTTTAAGCAAAACAATACAAATACCTTGACGGTTTGACAAACAACAGTACCGCGTTTTGCATGATTGTGGTGTATTAGTGTAAAAAAGTTGTAAAACTCTTTTTAAAAATGAGTATGACAGTATACTTACATTTATACAAAAAATACTCTGTGCACTCACGGGCATTAACATATTACCTATTATTATTACTATAAACCAAAATGATCCTAAACCAGTTCGTTTTCGGCCGTATAAGCCCCAATGTGGTGCAAATGCAAAACAAAGTCTAAATATGGTTATTTTCCATACTAAAATATCGAAACTATATACAACAACCTCTTATACAGTATCTTACGCAACTCCGAAACTGAAAACAAACCTTTTATAAAATTGTAAACAAGCATCGTGGTTCATAATGACTTCAATAACGTTTTTTATTCTAGCAGCTGTACGAAGCTGAAATAAGAACCGAGTGTAGTTTAATCATAGGACCACACAAAAGGCACGTTTAAATTTTGAAAATAATATTAAACCAACTTGCCAGCTTAACGAATCTTCAAATGTCCAATAAAATGTATGCGGTGCTGAATACGTTCACCCCCCTGTCTTTAGAGTTGAGAAAACAATGTACTAGTATTTACTTGTACATGTGTATTTACTCGCTTAGAATATAATAATTTTAAAATCAAAAGCTGCCTACTCCGTGAACCCTAGTTGAGGTGCAGCTGATTATGTGTTATCAATGTTTCGTCTGGACCACTTATAACCGCATCATATAGCCTTTGGTTATTGTACGTAGCTGGTCAGCATTGTGGTCACTTCACGCAGCACAGACTCCTGTTATCTTGACTTGCACCCTCAAGTGGGGCCCACTCCACTAACTTCTGTTTTAATCTTTTGAGAGAAAACGGCACACAACAATGACCCTTTGTAGTGTCTGTACTCATTATCTTAATATGCCATGTGGTCAGAAAACGGTAGAATTTTAAAGAAAAAGATGACAACATAGACAACCCCCAGCGTCTTGTTTGATCCAAAGTTCTTTTTAGCATTTCTCGAGCACTGGTATACGCGGTACTTTTACATCTGCCTTGGGCACGTGTTAGTGTTGCTAACGGTGTCGGCTCGTATTGCTTGGTTATATTTGTATCTTTGCACAAGTTATTTAAGAAATAATAAATTTACTTCATAGTTTGTTATCGAATAACCCACGGACAGAAGTTTAAATGTTTGCTATCAAATCACTCGTGCTTCGCTCCGGTGGTTTAATTCCTACGCATCTACACTTCTGTCCGTGGGTTATTGAAAGTTATTATTTTGATTCTAAAACGGCTTGAAACTAACCATTTATCCGAATAATTCATGTACATGTAACGCTCTTTTGTATGCCCCCCATCGAAGATGGCGGGTATATTGGTTTGTTAACGTCGGTCGGTCGGTCGGTCTGTCGATCGGTCGGTCTGTAGGTAGACCACTTTTGTTTCCGCTCTCTAAGTTTAACAGTTTTCATCTGATCTTCACCAAACTTCAAGAAAATGTGTTTGGCAAAATATCTAGCTCAAGAAGATTATCAGCTAAATCGCCCCAGGAATCGTGGAATTATGCCCTTGAATTAGCTAACATTTGCCGTTTTAGACGCTACCGCTCTCTAAGTCCAACAGTTTTCATCCTATCTTCACCAAACTTCATGACCATGTTTGTAATAATAATATCTAGGTCAGCGTCGATAATCAGCCAAATCGCCCCAGGAATTGTGGAGTTATGTACCTTGAAAATGATCAATATTATAATTTTTAGCCATTTTCGCTCTCTAAGTAGAACAGTTTTCATCCAATCTTCACCAAACTTCAGGAAAATGCTTGTTATAATAACATCTAGGCCAAGTTTGATATCAGCCAAATCGTCCTAGGAATTGTGTAGTTATCGCCCTTGAATTATCCTAAATTGGTCTTTTTAGCGGTTTCCGCTATCCAAGTCCAACAGTTTTCATCCGATCTTCACCAAACTTCATGAAAAATTTTGTTATAATAATATCTTTACTAAGTATGATAACCAGTCGAATCAGCACAATTGTAGAGTTAATGCCCTTGTGTTATCTGAAATTGTTTTTTTTGCAGTTTCTCCGACAATGTTCATCCAGTCTTCACCAACTTTCATGAACATGTTTGTGGGCTTAATATCTCGAGGTTAATAATCCGCCAAATCGCCCCAGGAATTGTGGAGTTATTGCCCTTGAAATATCTTAAATTGGGCTTTTTTAAGCCGTTACCGTTCTCTAAGTCCAACAGTTCATACCTGATCCTTCACCAAACTTGGTGAAAATCTTTGTGGGCATATTATATCGGTTAAGTTTGATAATCAACCAAATCGTCCTAGTAACTGTGGAGTTATGGCCCTTGATTATCGAAAGTTAGCCTTTTTAGCTATTTTTACCAAGAGGGGCATAACTGTTTTATAAACATCTCTTGTTTGTGAAGCTCCAACCAGATTCGTTAGTAACGGCTGTTCTATAAGTAAATTTCCCTCCCTAATAATATACATAATCGTACTAGCAGTTCTCGAACATTTTTTTTAATTGAACTTTAATTGCTCAATTTATTTTCGAAAATTTAAAATAAATTGTAACAGTATTTACTGCGCAGCGATAGCATGAACAATCAAAACGGTGAAAGCGTGGAAAGACTGTTAGCGAGAAAAAAAAACACACTAAAAGCAAATGAATTGTGAGAGTATTTACATGTATATCATTTTGAACATTTATTGAAGTAAGTCACCTGTCTGTTATATCATTTCTACAAAACAAATATCGAAACTCATAACTGTACATTCTACCTAAATAAACTGGTATACTTTAAGCTGGTATTTAACCTAATTGAAAATGGAGATTCAGGCCACTGTCTTTTGCAAATTAAAACCTATATTGCGCGGGTCTAATTCAATGTTATTTATCTACAACATTCTCATCATTTTTTTATTCTTGGAAGGCAAATATTTTTTGTGCAAACTATTTTTAAAAAAAAAAGAGTTATATGCATACAAGTCAATCTACAATGGGTAAAAATAGTCGATGAACCGTATAAGCTCGAATGTTCAGTGCTTTTTATCACGAGCGCTATGCATGGTAACTACAAAATTTAATTAAAAATAAGTTAAATGAGTAAAAGACATTCAAAACTCTCTTTAGAAGTACAAGGCTTTTCACAATTCGTATTCATACTTCGAGTGGTTACGATTGCCCCTCTGTATGTACTGAGTCAATACACTGTTGTTAAACTTACGCAATATGATTAATTTACGTACGCAGTTAACCAGTAAACAGCGCAAAATAATACGCTATCATACCTATGTGAATACATATAACAACATAACATCAATTCACTTGTGGATATGGACTAAATGGATTTTTATTATTGTTTATAAGTGTTTAAGTCGGAACTATTACTTGTCATCTATACATAGAAACTAGCATCGATAACAGGAAGCCTCACTGCTCAGCGAGCAAAGCGTAGTAATTAACCGATTTACTGACTCGTAGCCTGCAGAGTTAAGAGTAGTTCCCTCAAGACCGATTTCTGAATACAACCACTAAATCCTGTTGGCTTGCGCAAACAGTCTAAAAATTAAAACGCTGACAGCGTAGAAAGACTGTTGGCGACAAACAAAACTAAAAGCATGTGAATTATGAGTGCATTTTTGCTAAAAGGAAATATTTGTTTGAATTAAGTTCAATTTCCCACCTTTAAACTTTATAATTTTGCTTCTTATTCAATAGTATTCGACATCTTAATGAAAACTAATTTGTAAGTAACGAAAGTATATTTTGTTCGAGCTAATTATAATATCTTATGCAAACGGAATTATATACATGCCAGTTAACAAGTCAATCTGCAAGGGCCTGAATAACCGATAAAGCGTAGTAGTTAGGCGCACCAATTGTTAGTGATTCTAGCCAAAGATCTATAAATAAACAAGAGTATTTATAGATCTTTGTTCGTAGCCTACTGAGTCAAAATAGATCATACGATGAAAGCTCTCGATTGTCCATAGTACAGTATAAAATTAATAAATTGCAGTAATGTGTTGTCAAAATATTCAGAATTATAATTAGTAACAAGAAAAAACACTTTCGCAACGAGTCAAAAATAACCGATGTGGCGCATTAATTTGGTGGCCTTATTTCAGGACACTCCGGTAAATATTTCGGTTACATACAAGAAAAAAGCAAAAGTAGGAATGTCATTAGTTTAAAGTTATTTTGTTAGAATTTGACCATTTTACAAACTTTAATGTGTAATAAATCACATGATATACACATTTTAATACATGATATACACATTATAATACATATTACATACATTATCTTACATAGTTAAAATGTAAAAGAAAACAGGTGTGAAATTTTGCTGTTTTGAAGAAGGACAAATTCTGGTTTCGATTTACTGACTAATAGCCTGCAAAGAAAAGAAGTAGTTTTCCGCGATACCTGTTTTGGTTTTCCCCTCTCAAACGACCGCTGGCGGCTGCCAACAGTCTAACAATATTAACCATACATTGTGAAGCGTTAATGGAGACTTGTTTGACAAACTGGCCGATAACCAAGGACGGAAATCTACCGGTTACAATCCACCCTCAACACGTGTTTTAGCAATACGTATGGACACTTTTCATTCATTTATTTATTGTCTCAAATGTTATTATTGATTGCGAGGGAGTTAATTGGGTGTGAGAAATGTATTCATGACCAACATCGCGGGAAGCTCTACGTCAACGTTACACATTTGACAGCAGATCATTGCATATACAGCATATTATATAAACATTAGTAAAATATATCGGCACCTATGCTGCCGATAGGTTATTTAATAAATATTTTTCGATTTATCGTTGTTTATCGGCCAATAAACAACTCTTTGGAGTTCTGATGCGTAGCAATTAAACCACGAGGGCGTTAGCCCGTGTTATTTAATTGCCACACATCAGAACGACAAAGACTTGGTTATTGGCCGATAAACAAAGATAATGCGAACATTATTTCGATTCTAACATTATTTGACATCTATTTTTGCAATTGTGAATAATGAAAACTACTTTTTACTATGCTTCGCTCATAATCGGGACTACTTTTTGCGTTGTTTATTGGGTAGTTTAACAACGATAATTTTGTTCTTATTTTAGCAAAATGTGCGAGTATCATGTTAAAATGCACCTATAATATATTTCAAATGAAAATTCTGTGTTGCGTTACCGCAAACAAACATTATTGTTAAGGATGGTCTGATTAAGCTATACCTAATTTCCTTCTTTGTTTATATGAATGTTTGCGCGTGCCGTGTTAGAATACAAAACATACAATAGTACCATTTTGTGTCTTACTAGTATAGTATGTGTTAAATAGTTAAATAGCGAACGTTCTTTCCATTTTGTATCTTTTGTCTTGAATTCTGAAGTATACATGGTTGTTTTGAAATGTGTTTTCCTTCAAAGAACGTGTTTGTTTACGCCTAACATCCTAAAATGGAACAACATGTTCTGTGGATGGACTGCGGCAAGGTCCCGTAGGCTGTTGGAGTAAATTAATAATCAATACAATTTCCGTCTATGCTTTTTTCCCACTTGGCAAGATTTCACGACTCAAAATCCTCCCATCTGATCGAAACCGAACCCTAGAAAAAACGTGGGTTTTCTATAAGCATTGTTTGCTGAGTCATCGTATGTGTTGTATTGTCTGAAAGGAACATATCCACAGCTTAAAGACAGGGTGCTACCCACGGCTTACATAATGCCTCTCTGGGTTAGTCAACCGGGCAAAATTGTATATCTTACGAAATTTAATTTAGTTTTGCAAATGTTTAATGACAATTGTTTTCAAAAGCTAAAGTATAATTATTTACATAAAAAACATCAACAAAAATTGACCAAATATTCATAAGCTGTCAGGGAACTGGTTGGGTTTCCCCAAGCAGCACCCTGTTCCTTTTTAGCCCTAGATCTTTCCCTATAGTTTGTTGCGATAGAAACATTTGTTGTCAAAACTATAAAACAAATGCATTGCTTACATGTATTGGTGTTGATTTCGGCGATTATATATAAATCACATTTTGTTTGCACTGTTTGTACTTGGATGTGATCATTCTTCATTTTCGTTTCATGGTCCTTTGATTATTTTTTACGCGAATTTCGCTGTCGATTTACGGTATAACAGGTCTACATGACATCTTTTGACATGGATTCAAGTCCTTAAAGGAATGTTTAGAGTAAATTAGTTGATCATTGTCAATTACTAGAGCAAAGATGCGAAATATCAATATTAGAACCACTTTTGTTTGTACAATTCACCGTACTTACAGGTTTAGTCACGAACTGTTTGGTATTTGTGTTTGTAATTGTTGGGATAGAGACCTTATTCATGTTGTGGTATTGTATCGTGAGCGAGAATTTGTGAAATAATCTTTCAGATTACACAAATAATCGACAAATAGCAAACATAAAATGGAAAATATTTATTATAATTACGGAGATATGCTGATAGGGAAAAACTAACTATTCAGATATCGCATTGTGAAGCCCCCCATGTTTTCCACTTAACTTTTGCCTCAGGTACATATTTGTAGCGTTAAGTTAAATGTCAAATATGCCCCCAATTCTCCTGAAGGGTTTAATTGGCCCTTGGCTCAATAAACCAACAAATATTGACTTTGACCCCAAATTCTGTAACGAGCTTTGGAGTAACAATTTCGGCGGCTATTTGTTCTTTAAAAACGGTGTCCGCACTGTAGACTGTGTTAGCTTTAACATTTAGAAGAAGCCCGAAGTTCAAATAATGTGATAATAATTGAATAGTGCCTGCTGGGTAGTAAATGAATATCGCGTGTCTAAAGTCACCGTTGAATAAAAAAAAACATATTTGTTTTCTTTTGACAATGTCAACTGTCGACACGTAATATAATAAGTTTATCCCTTATCACTTGAATATAAAAATTAGGTTCCCCTTATCACTTGAATATTAAAATTAGGTTTGACAAAATATGACAAAGGTAACAGAGACGCAACATTATATCGCTGTTGTTATTTTTGTTACTGCTACACTAAATTCTACTTCTGTTATTTATTGTGTGTGCCGTTATGATTTTGTTTTCAAGTGTACAAATGTTTTCGAGAGTGCTTTGTGATTTGACGGTGTTTATTGTGCTGTGTATATTTATTTTTTTATTTAAACGCTCTTGTCTTTACGAAAGAAACTTTAAACGTTTAAAATAATTTCTTTTTATGGATTGTGTGCTAACGTCTTACGTTTCTGTCTAAATAATTAAACAGTTTGACATTTAATTGGAATTTATTCCGTATGATAACTGGCATTGATTCTGCCTGCGTACTTAAGCGATCGAAGACGACAAAACGCCTGTTTGCCACAACATGATGGTCTGATATACCGCTTGTGCAAACCGTGATTCACACCAAGGAAGTTTCCAGTCTAAATTAAACGAATCTAATCTTAACGAAACACACACAATAGCCCTGGTATCTTATTTTACCATACGTTTAGAAGATGCATTATTGAGTTTTGCATTTAAATCTGATTTTAAACTTATGTTGTAAGACTTTCCGTAGGAACTTTGTAAATACCAACCCTGGGCATATTTATCTGTGAGAACGTTTTCATAAAACAATATAATTGACAATACACATAGATAAATAAACGCGTGATCCATCAACTTTGAAAATTGAAACTTGGCATCTTTCTGCGACAAATTCCGAACCTAAGCCTGTGAATATGGACATCTGGGAGTGACACTGGGTCAAACCCATCTTTAACGTCTCATAGATAAGGCAGCAAATTGTACGAGGCCTTTTCGATTTAATAATAAGATCTACTTGAATCGTCGAAGCTTTCAAAGATAACACGAACTTAGTGTTTATTGAAGGAAAACAATAAAAAATTAATATTCTGTGTATCTGAATGGCTTAAATTTGGATTACCTCGTATTTGATCGTTGATACGCTGTTATCATAGGGCTCGCGACTAGCACGCGCTGAATATCGTATTCAAGTGTTTTATTGGTTGGTTCGATATTTGAAGGCGGGGTCACCCGATATGATTGGCAACTTCTGACTATTTGCGGTTCGTTTAATTGGAATTTAATTAGACATTTGATACGAATTTAATTTGAGAACTCTTGAGGTGTACAAATATTAACAAATATCTGTGGACGGAATTGCGTGCTACTATTCGGTGTCCTTCACTCGGACAGTTGTAGATTTGTTTGATAAAATAGTGTTTAATTAATTACGGACATTTATATATTAAAAATACTACAAACATGTTTGTACACAAGAAGAACAGAAATTGAATCAAAATTCGTTTATCATAGTTTCGTGATATTTGCTGAAACTGCTGGTAATTGTACTTTAAAATATATTCGATTTAAATAAAAAGTAGATAAGCAGGAAAAATAAAAGTAGAAAGAAAATGCAGTTCGTAGCAAGCGAGAAAGACGTCAATGACTTTCTAACAGTGACGCATTTCAACTGTCCGAGAATGGAGAACTTCATGTACAGCATGGAGGACGACATCTTTGACATTGACTATTACGAGAGTTCCACGGACTATAGCGACGAGCTGGCGTCCACTGGCTCCAACGAAAGTGACATAGAAAATATCCCGCTCAACCAATGCAGCTACATGAAACGGAGCGGTCGCGGGCCGGGCGGGCGGAAGGTCTTGCAGCGAACAGCGGCGAACATGCGCGAGCGACGGCGAATGAAGTCGATCAATGACGCGTTTGATTGCTTGAGAAAGTGTTTACCGGTGCAGGACTCGCTTGAACGGAAGTTGTCCAAGGTGGACACGCTCAAATACGCAATGGCGTACATTTCCGGTCTCTCGGAGCTCATCAAGTCTACGAACTGTCTCTCTCCGCACACGCAGAGAACCGACGTAGACAAGGCGCCGGAAAAGGTGATCCTGAAGTCCCAATATTTAGGTAAATATGCTTACGTTGAATAGTTTGTTTATTACGTGTACTATGCTTCTTAGGCCACCCAAAGCTTGCACTTACAACAAAGTAATTTTGTAGAACGCGTCTGCGTAGAAACAAAGCTAAAATGTGAAAATATGACAATTATATTCTTATGGAAACTGTCGGCATAGAATGTACAGGCATTGTATAAACGTGGTCACTGAATGCAGTTGTCACTCGTCAGTATGATATTCTAGACTGTCTTTGAAGTGATGCTAAGTTTACTTTAAAATGATGCTAAGTTTCCAATGAAGTGATGCTAAGTTTACTTCGAAGTGATGCTAAGTTTACTTTAAAATGATGCTAACTTTACAGGTTCATTACCTATTGGCGATTGATTATTCAACTGCTCGATATGTCTGAATGATTGATTGATTGATTGATTCTTTGATTGATTCATTGATTTATTCATTCGTCGATTCGTTGTTTCATTTGTTACAGATAACGACCTCGAGACGAGAGTTGTCGGACATTCGTTGAGCTGCTCGGCCGAGAACTCCTCAAACCACGTGACCAGTGACAATAAACACTACGCCAAAGTGTGGTTCCCGCAATTCGCGACCGACGCGGACTTGATTAATCTAGCCAGCTATTCAAACGACTTCTCTAAGCATATGTAGTGTTTAATATAATAATTATAACCATATAATTATTTTTTTTGAAACGTAGACGCATGAAGATATCCAAGTGTAACGAAACGCTCTCTTCGTTACGTCGTAATTAGTCAAAAATAATTTCCATTTCATTACTTGGAAATCGTTGTCTGCATCATCAGTTATACTGCTTCTTTGTCTTCCAAATTTTGTATACAGTATATGTGATTGACAGTCACTGCCACCATCGCCACTACTATCGTCATCAACAACATTTTCAGCATCGTCGTCGAATTGTCGTCGTCGTCATCATCATCGTCGTCGTCGTTATGTTTAGCTATTGTAATCGTTATGACCATATTTTTACTTTTCAAGCAAAAGACATAAAAACTTAAGTAGGCCGATTATAAATATCATCATTTGCATGATCATAATCATCGTCATTGTTCTTACCCCTACCATGTTTCTCACAAACCCACTATATCACTATGAAGACAAAAAAAATCTCAAAACTTCTCTAAGCCTTTTCTATGGAAGCGTCCTAGTGCCACGGTCTATATTATTTTTGTATTCCATTATCTCATAATTAGGAGACAATAAGTCCTAATTAGGAGTTTTTCTGTGTCCAAATTAGGAGATATTAAGTCCTAATAAGGAGATACTAAGTCCTAATTAGGGGATAGTATCTCCTAATTAGGAGATACCAAGTCCTAATTAGGAGATAGTATCTCATGTTTAGGATATAGTAAGTCCTTATTATGACATACTAACTCCTAATTAGGAGATACTAAGTCCTAATTAGGAGATTCTAAGTCCTAAATACGAGATAATAAGTGCTAAATAGGACTTAGTATATCATAATTAAGACTTAGTATCTGCTAATTAGAAGATACTATAATAGGTTTTATTATCTCGTAATTAGGACTTAGTATCTGCTAATTAGGACTTACTTTCTTCTAATTAGGACTTACTTTCTCCTAATTAGGAGATACTGTATCCTTATTAGGACTTTGTATCTCCTAATTAGGACTTAGCATGTCCTAATTAGGACTTACTATCTCCTAATTAGGAGATACAATCTCCTTAGGACTTAGTATCTCCTTATTATGAGATACTATCTCCTAATTAGGACTTAGTATCTCCTAATTAGGACTTATTATCTCCTAATTAGGAATTGGTATCTCCTAATTAGGACTAAGTATCTCCTAATTAGGACTTAGTATCTCCTAATTATGAGAAACTATGTTCTAATTATGAGATACTATCTACTAATTAGGACTTAGTATCTCCTAATTAGGACTAAGTATCTCATATTATGAGATAATGGAATACACAAATAATTTAGACTGTGGCACTAGGACGCTTCCATACTTTTCGCTTGAGTACCTTAAGTAAATATGTAAAACCATTATGATAATCTTAAAATAAAACAGCATGCCGAAATTAACTATATCTTGAACATGGTAAGAGAATCAAGAACCCTAGTTGTGCATATAGTAGCTGCTAAGTGGTCTTCTTCCAAAATGACTGTGAGCGTGTTCTTTTATTGTATATTAAACGTGCTATTTAATGAAGTATTATGTTAATTTGCATATACATGTATATGTACTATATATTCGAACATGAATGTTCTTGTTATGTGCAATTAAAACAAATGCAATATGATGTCTAGTTTGTCTTTCACTGGTCGCATTTATGGCAAATAGTGTTAAATAAGTGTTATAGTTTTAATAGAGCGAAGTTTTGCTATTCGTATACATATGGGTTGATTTTATTTTATTTTTCTTATTTTGTTACCTGAAATAGAATTTGTGCCCGTAATCGTTGCAATAAAGTACACGTGCAGTAAAATGTAGAGGACTAAACCGACAGTTTCGGTATAACAATGTAGATTTAATGACGAGTCGTATTTCCTAAAACAATAATTTCGTGTCCAATAGAACGATTCCGTTTAATCTAAGGTGCTATTGTTCCGTATGTTATTTTTATTTTTCATGCATTGTTGTGCACTGTATAATTATTATATTATAGTATTTATTTAATAGGAATTAGATCTACTGTACAACAAATGTTAAAAAGTTAAAATAAAGACAGAAAATCATTTCGCAATTTTATTATTATTATAAAGTAAAATACGTCAACTATGAAAATCACTGTGTGCAAATTTTATATCGATAAGTGCCTATATACAGGCCCAGAAAATATAAATAAATGTGTTTGTGTAGCCCATTTTGATACAAGTTTCATGTAACCTCGATGTTACTGTGTATAAGTATGTGTCCGCTTTTCTCATACACAATGTAAATCTTCATTATTCAGTTTAGTAGCGCATAAAAAGGACGACTTTCTTCCTTGCGTTCAACCATTCACACGAAAACTGAATTATTTTCATTTTGTATTCATTAGCTCCCATATTTTTCATTGGCAAACATTTGTACCCCACATCAAGCGAAAATATAATTTGTAGGTAAACAGTTCCCGGCAAATTATTCCTACCGCGTGCCCACTGTTTGCGTATTAGTTTAAACAACTTCCGCCGCGTACAAACAAAAGCTTGCGCGAGAACAAATAGTTCGAGACAGAGTTAACACAATCTAATTGTTAAATAACCGAAATGTAAAGAAAGTTTAATCAATATTGATATTTCTCTGTTAACGTGAGATGTTAGGTATTAGCGTCGGTACACAAATACCATTCATGCTCATCTATTGAATTTGCACCTAATTTGAAACCTGCGGCCGGTAAATCGATACATTTGGGTTATTTCATTAATTGTGTTCTGTGTTTAATTAAATAATTTGATCAATCAATCATTCTGAACACGCTTTCTTCATTATATATCCATTGCTTATTATAGTATAAAATTTTAATATCAGTATTTACGGTTGTTATTCTCAGTTGATTAAAGCTTGAATTAGTCGAAATCTAAGGTTTATATGTAGAATTAGTCATTACCATCTTCGATAAAAGCCACATCGTTTGTGACCAATTTTCACTTTTGAGTCAATAATAACAACAACTACAACAACAACAACTACTACTACTACTACTACTACTACTACTACTACTACTACTGCTACTACTACTTCTAATATGCTACTACTATTACTACTACTACTACTACTACTACTACTACTACTACTACTACTACTACTACTACTACTACTAATACTAATACTACTACTACTTCTACTACTACAATAATAATAATAATAATAGTAGTAATAATAATAATGACAACGCTAAAACAACACCATTGCATTAGATAATAAGCTTAAGACAACCTATGTATATTTGTTAATTGGGATTTTATTCATGCAAGTTTGCGCGATATTAATTAATGCATCATGGAATTCGATATTTTAAAAAATTTTAACACGGCATGGAAACCGGGAAATAAACCGTATGTTGATCACATTGCGTTGAATGGTTACAACTATAGGAATAAAGGCATGCACAAGTGGAGCATTACGACATGAGTCCCTGAGTGGAAAATTCAGGATCCAAGAATCAGTCACCCGTGTCAAAGAGTTGAAAACGTTTTTATATGACAGATTAACAAGAGCCCTCGACAAATACACCCAATATAATTCTGCTTCCTTAAGATGGCTGTCAGGCGGTGTTTATAATCCCAAACGCCAGTCGGGTTGGTTTGGTCCAATAAAACACTTTCATACCTCATAAATTAAGCACGTCGTGTCGCCGACATAAGATGATGTTGAGAGATTAAGCGATGTATCAAACACCGAAATACGGCCATTAACAGCCTCTTACGCTCGTAATTGGGATACTTCGGGCTTTATTATACACCCATAAAACTGCTATAAAGTAAATTGTAGAATTTATTTTAACCCATGCGCGTGTCAAAACAATTACGCACGTGTAACGCTTGATCCGCGCATTTGTAGTCTCTTTTAGGGTATAAATTTTACATGAGGATGACTGGCAACTCGAACGGTGTTTGAGAATTAAATGTGCAAATATTGAGTTGTTAAAGTTTTATTATCTGTATTTCCGTAACTGTTTATGTGTGTCTCGTTTCTCTGTAATCCTCGTTTTGAGTCAGTTACGGGTATTTTCAGTTCATTTATTTAAGAAATGGACTATACAGTGCAACATCTGTATCATGTAGAACATTATTCTCAATTAAGTGTATTTGTAACACGATATGCACGGAATACTGATTTGTACTACTTAAACTGGAAATTGTGTTGAAGGGTGTTCTAGATTGTAACGTCTGTCAGCAAAATTATATACTTTTCAAATAGGTAACTCATGAAATGTTACCATTGTTCTGAATATGCCATAATTATAGAACTGGAACCTTAAACAGGCTTCCGCCTGGTACAGTTGTTAAACTTAAACTCTTAGTATACTAGTATAACCGCGAACGTTTTTACATTGTAGTCAAAACTATTGTTAATTTCTTTTCTACACCCACCCCCACCCCCCACCCCCCCCCCGCTCCAGTGTTACGGCATGAACTGTGACACTTACGTGGAAAGATGGTATTGCGGCCAGGTTAGCTCAGTCGTTAGAGCACTCGCCATATAAGCGAGGGGTCCCGGTTTCTAGTTCTATAATAGTTCAATAATCATTAGATTGTACCAATATCCATCATACCCTCATGTTACAAGCATAGGGGCATTCTTATTACTCTGAAAACAACAATAAATTAAACTGACAAAAATGTCGACAGTAACAATAATGTTGACACGTTGATATCGTATCTTCTTTAATAGCATGTACTAGCTTCCATTAAGCATTCTGTACGGTATTATATTGATGGCTATAAAATAATACCGTTATATTAAATATCTTTATTAAAATATCAGTGTCAGTATTGTTAGTGCGATAAAAAGGATTGTGTATTTGACAAGTGTGTATTCCTTCAGTTGGTTATCTCAGTCCGCAGTGTTAGTGTCACTTACGTTATCGCATTTCGTTGACCCTAATCACGTGAGAAGACGGCATGGTTTGCTTTGGATTTTTTTTTATGTAATCGTAAGTTGTCTAAGTCCATTCTAGCTGGTTTTCATAGGCTTCTTATCTTTCTGTTTGAATGCGGCTGGTCGTAGAAATGTGTATGCTGCAAAACGCTTTACCGCCATGAGGTCTTGAGTTCGAAATTGCACTAACAACGCTACCGAACAACAAAACTGTTTCGTGCAGTTTTCAGACCCATTCGTAGGCTAGCGTTCATAAAACACCTTAAGTAGTTCTTTAATCATGTTGAAAATGATGGCAGTTTACTGGGACATTAAATAATATGCTTTAAATGAGTAAATTAAAGAAGAGACATTTTATTAACTGATAATTGTTTTATCAGGATTGCGTTCAATGTTAGTGTACATGTCATGTATATATCGAGTGATGTCAGGTGGTCACGGGTACAATAACATGAATTAGGAGGAGGATTAAAGATTAGGTCTTTATGCCCTTTAAAATTGTGTTGCTTTTATCGCACGGATGCTTGAAAATTAAATAACTTTAACTTTTCCAAGTTTATTTTTTGTAACATATCAACATGAACGTACAAATCGTTTATGAATACCAAAACAGTAGCAACATAGTGGGAGCTCTGAAACTGTCTTTTGAAATCAGGATCACACCTTTTTGCGCGTTTATATGGGTAAAAGCAACGAAGCTGTACGAATGATACTAAATGATTCGTAGATAAGTGCAAACATCCAGCTGAAACATCCAGCAGACAATACTTTCCTAACATGTTCACATGTATGTCATAAGGTAAGTCCTTATCCGAAGAGGGGGCATCTGAATAACGACTTCATACTGCGGCGTATGGTTTGTGTTGTCCTCTTGACACTACAAAAAGGCACCCGTCCTGTAAATTCAATAACAATTATTATAGAAAATAATAATAGTGGCGTGTCGTGACAAACCGGGCGGACTGCACACAGGCTAATCCGGGACGACACTTTAAGCACATGCATTAAGCCCCGTTTTCCCTCGACACGCCTCTTTCTGTTTTAGGTGGTGGTGGTAGAAGTGTTGCGGTGATAGCAGAAGCAGAAACAAGTCTAGCCTTTTTATCGGTGACTATAGTAACAATCGTAGTACCAGATGTAGTTGTAGAAAATATGAAAGTAGTAGCAGTACACGTAGTAGTTGGTGCTGTGGTTCTGTTAGGTGATGGTGGAGGTGGTGGTGGTGGTGGTGATGATGGCGGGGGTGGTGGTGGGGTGGTGGTGGTGGTGGTGGTATAAGTAGTTGCAGTATATGTGGTAGTGATTGTGGTGCAGTTGGTAGTGATAGTGTTGATCGTGGTGGTGGTGTTGGCGATGGTGGTCGTGTTGCTTGTGCAGTGTTTAGGGTGGTGGTGGTTAAGGTGGCAGTGATTTAGGTGGTTTTGGTGGTGATTTTAGTGATGGTGGTAGTGGTAGTTCAAAGTAATTATCGTTTTGTTTGGTAGTAGTGGATGTAGTGGTTTGGACGTTAGTATTGGTGATGATGGTAGTAGTAGTAGTTGTGGTGTTGATGATATTGGTGGTAGTAGTGGTAGTGGTTTAGCTGAATTGGTGGTGGCGGTGGCTGCAATGGTGGTTACTAGGGTAGTATCTAGTTGTAGCATCATTCCAAATAATAACTGTGTAGTAGTTTGTGCGTTCGTGTGATGGCTGTATTTGTAGACCGTTCAGTACCTTTATTAACGTAGGTAAAGAAACCCAAAATGCCCTTTGAGGAATGATATCACTTCCGTTTTGATGTCTTCCGAGTTTATTGACAGCCATCCCGAATATGAAATATGCGAACAATAGAGAGAAGAATCTGAAACAGAAACGCGTGAAACACTAAATTATTTTGTTAGGTCTGATAGTATTAGTTCTGCAGTCTAAGATTTGTTTAAAAAAGTCAATTAAATTTTGAAAGGTTCCTTTACGCGTTTACGCGATTATCGGGTACCAAACAACCTTTTAACCAGAAGAAAGAACAACTTGTTGAAAATATTTAAAACGCGATTTAATAAGAAATGCGCGTATACCGACTTCAAGGTCTGTTTCCGCTGTGCTAAATTATGACAAATTGCAATTCGTTCAAGGGAGATAAATCTGTTTTACTTGATGTTGACAGTTATGGCCAGTTGTCTCCCTTTCTATATATTGACGAACTTACATGATCACTAGAATACTGCCTGCGCTGAGGGCACTGGCACTGATGGGCTCAAAACAGGCCAACGGGGACACGACAATGTGCCGCTGAAATGTGAAGAATGGTCGAACATTCATATAAATACCATGTAATCGTCATATTGAAAAGTGCGATTAATTGTATTTGTCGTGTTATTTAAGAAATCATTTCCGATTTAGAGTTGTTTATCGGCTAATAAACACCTATTTGGAGATCGATAACGCGCATCAGAACGACACATCGTTGTTTTGTAGCCAAAAAACACAACAACGATAATGCAAAAAAATCAATTCTAACTTGACAACATGTTCTGCAATTATAATGCGAACTATATTGTACAGTGTCGGAACTATTTTTTCGGGCTGTTTATTGGAGATTTACGTGCGCGTGTCATGTTAGAATGTAGAATAAAACAGTTATGAACCAGCTACGGACAACTCAACTGCATTTTAGTCGGCAAATACATACAATGAAACAAAACCATGGACAAAATAAGCAGAGTGATCAAATAGGATTATATTAATTTTATTTTGATTTCTCGACCAGTTGATCAATTGGCTCATTGATTGATTGATCTATTGGTTGACTGACTTACTTATAGGGGTTTTGATCATTTGGCTCATTGATTGATTGATCTATTGGTTGACTGACTTACTTATAGGGGTTTTGATCATTTGGCTCATTGATTGATTGATCTATTGGTTGACTGACTTACTTATAGGGGTTTTGATCATTTGGCTCATTGATTGATTGATCTATTGGTTGACTGACTTACGTAGAGGGGTTTTGATCAATTGGCTCATTGATTGATTGATCTATTGGTTGACTGACTTACGTAGAGGGGTTTTGATCAATTGGCTCATTGATTGATTGACCTATTGGTTGACTGACTTACGTAGAGGGGTTTTGATCATTTGGCTCTTTGATTGATTGATCTATTGGTTGACTGACTTACGTAGAGGGGTTTTGCGCTAGGTACCTCCCCAAGAGTGTCGAAAGCCGTTTGCTCGTTTTGGTCATTGCAAATAAGCACCACCTCAGTCTGTCTACAACAAGAACAACAACAACAACAATTCACACATGTACACTGATTCATAGTTGAATACGTGGATATAACTATGGGTTTATGTTATAAACTTATGTTATAAGTAATTGTTTGTTCCAAAATTTCACTTTTATTAGCTGAGCACGAAGTGCTCAAGGATGAGCTATTGTGGTCAGTCTGTGTCCGGCGTCGTCCGGCGTCCGTCGTCCTTCGTCAACATTTTACTTCAAACAACTTCTTCTCTGAAACCACTAGGCGGATTTTAACCAAATTTGGCAGGAATGTTCCTGGGATGGTCATTTACCAAATCCATTCAATTTATTAAAATACATTGAAAACTCTGGCATGGCAACCAAAAGCTTAAAAACTGGAAAACTTAAAAAATCTTCTTGTCAGAAACCACTGGCTGGATTTGAAAATAGTTTTCACAGAAATGCTCCTTGGGTGACCCTCTACCAAATTCCTTCAAATCATTTTGATTTGTTAAAAAACATGGCCGCCGGGGGGCGGGGCAGTTTTCCTTATATGGCTATATTGAAAACTTTAAAAATCACAGAAATATTCCTTGGGTGACCCTCTACCAAATTCCTTGAAATTATTTTGATTCGTTAAAAAACATGGCCGCCAGGGGGGGGGGGGGGCGAGGCAGTTTTCCTAATATAACTATATTGAACACTTTAAAAATCTTCTAGTCTGAAACCACTGGCTGGATTTTAAAAAGAATTTCACAGAATTGTTCCTTGGGTGACCCTCTACCAAATTCGTTGAAATCATTTTGATTTGTTAAAAAACATGGCTGCCATGGGGCGGGGCAGTTTTCCTTATATGGCTATATTGAAAAAGTTAAAAAATCTTCTTGTCTGAAACCACTGGCTTGATTTCAAAATAATTTCACGGAAATGCTCCTTGGGTGACCCTCTACCAAATTCCTTCAAATAATTTTGATTCGTTAAAAAACATGGCCGCCAGGGGGCGGGGCAGTTTTCCGTACATGGCTATACTGAAAACTTAAAAAATCTTCTTATCTGAATCCACTGGTGGATTTCAAAATAATTTCACAGTATTGTTCCTTGGGTGACCCTCTACCAAACTCATTGAAATCATTTTGATTTGTTAAAAAACGTGGCTGCCAGCTGGCGGGGCAGTTTTCCGTGTATGGCTATATTGAAAAAGCTGGATTTCCAAATAATTTCACAGAAATGCTCCTTGGGTGACACTCTAACAAATTCGTTAAAAAACATGGCCACAAAGAAGCGGGGCAGTTTTCCTTATGTGGCTATATTGAAAACTTTTAAAATCTTATAGTTTGAAACCATTGGCTGGATTTCAGAATAATTTCACAGAAATGTTCCTTGGGTAACCTTCTACCAAATTCCTTGAAATCATTTTGATTTGTTAAAAAACATGGCCACCAGGGGGCGGGGCAGTTTTCGTTATGTGGCTATATTGTGAAACTTTAAAAAATCTTATTGTTTGAAACCACTGGCTGGATTTCAACATAATTTCACAGACATTTTTCTTGGGTGACCCTCTACCAAATTCCTTGAAATCATGTTGATTTGTTAACAAGACATGGCCGCCGGGGGGGGGGGGGGCAGTTTTCCTTATATGGCTATATTGAAAACTTTATTTCTGAAACCACTGGCTGGATTTCAAAATAATTTCAAATAAATGTTTCTTGGATGACCCTCTATCAAATTCCTTGAAATCAGTTTGATTTGTTAAAAAAACATGGCCGCCAGGGGGCGGGGAAGTTTTCCCTATATGGCTTGATTGAAAACTTTGAAAATCTTTTTGTCTGAAACCACTATCTGGATTTCAAAAATATTTTCACTTACATGTTCCTTGGGTGACCGTCTACAAATTCCTGGAAATAATTTTGATTCTTTAAAAGTAATGGCCGCCAGAGGGCGGGACAGTTTTCCTTATATAGCTATATTAAAATCTTAAACAATCTTTTTGTTAAAAGCCATTATGATGCTTTACACTCGGGTGAGAGACCTAGGGCCATCTTGGCCCTCTTGTTTATATGTATAATTTGCCATTAAAATTCATGTTAAAATGTTACAAGTAATTCCTTTAGATATAAATTGAAAATTAGGTATATGTTGGAAATGAGGAACTTTTGGTATACCTGGCCACTGGATTCTTGAAGGTAGCTTTCAATGTTGATATGTTGTTGTTGTTTTCTTTATTTTACAGATAGTCTGCACATGTACGTGTATTTGTAAGTTTGAGATTTAAACATAATTTCCTATTTTGAGTTGTTAATCTGTAAATAAACAACGATTTTGAGTTCTGATGCCTATGAATTAACCACGAGGGCGTTAGCACAAACGAAAAAAAATCAAAACGAAACATCGTTGTTTTTATTTACAGATAAACAACGATAAAATGAAAATTATTTCGATTCTAACATGACCAGACAACATATTATGCAATTACAACGCGAACTATATTTTACAATTACGGAACGGAGTGGTTTATTGGCAATTTAACAGCGGACATTTTGCGCGTGTCATGTTAAAATTGTTGGTAAAATACTGAGAATAATTATTAACATTTTCGCGCACATCCGAAGTAAACGATGTACCTTCCGCCGTCCCCCGACGTGTATTTCGCCACAACCACGTTCCCAGGGTGACCTTGGATACCCATGGAATTACCGGAAACCGTGGAAAACGTCACCGAATCTTGTGTTCCGGTGTCATAAAACTGGTATACGCCATTGATGAAGATGACTTGACACGCCTGTCAACAATATGTTCAGTGATTGTATAAAGCATATGAGGTATGCTGTGGGAAAACCGGGCTTAATGCACATGTGCGTAAGTGTCGTCCCGGATTGGCCTGTGAAGTTCGCACAAGCTAATCCACTGTAAACAGCAAGTGCAGTCCGCATAGGCTTATCCGGGACGGCACTTTACGCACATGCATTAAGCTCGGTTTTCCCACGACACGCCTCATATAATTTTGACAAAAACTTGTCTATTTATCAGTGAACCATGAGATTATCCTTAGGATAGCGTGAAATTGTTTGTATTTGGCAAGAAAACTATTAAGCATTCGTAGATTTCCAGCTCCTTCTTGTGTACTGTTTGATCGATAAAAAGACATAACACAATTGAAATTTTCCATGTTGCAGTACTTCATTCATTGCAATTAATTGTGTTCGAAGACTGTCGCCGGCTAAAAACTCATTTTGGCCTTGTATGTTTGTTTTTGTCGCCTGTATTGTCATATTCAAAATCCATAGGGAATTATTTTCTGAACATATTTGCATTATTGTAAGTGAATAAATACATTTGCCATTAGCTGCATATAAAAATTAGATTCTTGCGAATTTAAGTGCATTTGCAAAGTTTTAAAAGAATGGTGGACAAAGCTTTTTTACGTTTATTGTAGCCGGTGTATACCCCGGTACATGAAGATGTTTAAATAAATAATATGCCTTTTTGGAGCCCAACTAGCCATTGTGCGCGCAAATAATCCTTTTGGTAACATTGTTAGCATTTAACAGAGGACCTGGCACTAGATGCATTTTCAATATTTTTCATTCATAAAATTTACAACTAGCCAAGCTTTCTAGCTCTTATGAGCTGTCAGACGGTATTTGTTGCCCGATAAATATTGACTGAACATGTTGGCCGCGGTGGCGTCGTGGATATGGTGTCCGCCTAGCGATCAGGAGATCCCGGGTTCGATCTCCACTTTGGGAGCGTTCTCAAGATCTTCCCAAATACACCTAGTACTGGTTCTACCCAGGAAACGGACTCGAGAGTCTCAATAAGTTAAAATACATAGGTTTAAACTTATTGTTCAAGTTATCAGTGATTTGTGACGGGCTATAAGTGTTCCTACCGCCACGCTCTGGCAGTGGTTCTCGAAGGTGGATGGCTTGGTCTCGGTGAAGGGGTCACAGGGGTTGTAGGAGTACTGGTACTGGTCCGGCGCCTGTACGTCCTTGTACCTGCAGACACCAGGGGAGATCAGCGGCATATTGTGGTTTAAAGGGGCATTACACTTCAAATATCTAAATTATTAATTTCGGAGAAGAGGTCATTGTGGGAACTGCAGGCTGTCAACCAAGTTACCAAGAAAATATAGGAACAATGAAGGAATATTTTCACGAAAAATAAAGGACTTTTTGTTAATTTTTAAAGAAAAGGAATTTTATTATAAGGATGCAATTGGATCATTTTCTAGCCTGATAAGTCATACAGTTTGTGTTTTAATGGAAAAAAAATTAGCTGAACATATTCACGGTAATCAACATGCAATCGAGACATGCATGCTATTCCCTAAAAATAATTTTGAGTATTAAAGTTTGAAGCGAGCGAAGCGAGCGAGAAAAAATCAACATATACGTTCGCAAAACAGGGGCGTAGCCAGGGTTGTAAAATTTATACGCATGTGAGAACATTTATCATGGGGGAGGGTGTGAGAGGGGTATGTCCCTCCCGCTGGTGGGGATTCGGGGGTTCTCCCCCTCCCCGGGAAAGAATGGAGCATTTTGAGGCACTTTTCTGGAGTAATTATTTTCTGTAGTATAGAAACTTATTTTATTCATGTAACATCCATGGATTTTTTTTTTCCAAATAATTAAAAGCAATTTAACTTACGGATTGTAAAAAAAGAAAAAAATCAAAACATAACAATTAATCACGACTGTGTTTGAAAAGATGTAGAATTTACACCACCATGCGCACCATATTGCAACGACGGTGTCGAAGACTTAAATGGTCGGCTTCAGACAGGTTTGATTCGGAAGGTTAACAATTAATACTTACCAAAATAAGATGTTGAGAGCTCGATTTAAATGCTTTCAGAAGCGACTGTTGCCCCTGTAGTGACGGTTTGAAATGCATTTTCGTCTTTCGTTAAGTTCATGCAGTAGCTTACACAAACTGTGCGTATACAATTCTGAAACCTCGGTGTTTATGAGATTAATTTTGAAACAAACCGTTTGTAAACAGTACTCGTATCCCGAAACATTTATTTATGGCGTCAAAGAAAATTCAATATTGGTGCAGAATATTGCAATAAGATTATGGGTAGATTATTCTACACAGCAAAATGTTTAAGCCAAATAGATGCGATATATTTCTAGACTACGCACATACAGATATTTTCAATATGAGTGAAGTGCTCAAATATTACGATGAACTTGAAATCTGACCTCAGATACTGATAATGGTCCGGGACCAAATACTCGTCATAACTTTAATCTTATAATTATGTTACTGATGACGTCAAACTTTAAATTTCATCGTGTTGACTCCCATCATGAGCAAAAGACATGTCACGTATATAATACACACATTGGACTCGCCATTATGTTCTCACCGTTTGAGCAAATACTTTATGTTATGTTTTATCCTCCGCATTTCTGTATTACGCACGTGCGTATGGTGCGTATAGGGCGCTACGCCCTTGTATTGGCAATATACTGTTCACAGACCAATTTCAGACGCGTGAATGACCAAATTTATCAAAAATATAGGGAAAATAAATATAGGGAAATATAGGAAATATAGGAGGTTTTTCAAAATATATGATTTATTTCCAAAATATATGAAAATATAGGAATATTGGAATTGGTTGACAGCCTGGTACTGATATTGTTAAGGTACCTGTCAGGGGCGTAGCTTGGGTGCAAAAAATGTATAGGCACAATAGGCGGAATCTACAAAATGACGTTGTAAGCAATAATTTGGGCCATGAAAATTACACTCGTATGTGGCTACAAACAACTAACTTTAGCTAAACCCCGATTCTACAAATAATTGTAAAATAAGCGTGTGTTTCATGCAATATATTAGATATTTGCGTAATCGACTCATTAAACAAGGAAGAATCAACACTGCCAAGAAAGATCCCCTCACCCCCATCCCCCATCTTGTTTTTATTGCATTTTTTGGCATATTTAAATTGTTCATCTCGGGAAAAAATGTATAGGCACGTGCCTATAGTGCCTAAAGGAAGCTACGCCCCTGCCTGCACTTCATGAACCTGCAGAAATCAGGGGCATATTGTGGTTTAAAGGGACATTACCCTTCGAAAACCATAGTAACATTATTATAAATGTATGGTTAATGATTAGCAAATAGTAATTAAAGTAGTTATATAAAAGAAAAAGAAAACATTTATGTACGAGTTTGGTAGTAAAACAACTCGCATTATTTGCATACAAAATATACAAAATTAATGTTTAAAAAGCGACCCAACTTTAAGTTAGTTTACATTTTGCCAAACTTTATAGAGTGATCTTCCCTGCATTGAAGCGAAACAGAGGAAGAGCACTGTGGAAAGTTTGACATTTTGCATATACATGTATATAATACTACAAATCGTTTTATAATATATATGTTATATCGTTGTAGTTTCATTTAGACTGTATATATTCAGTAATAATAGTTCAAACAATATTTGAATATTGTTAT